>VXBJ01003851.1:329232-546363 GCA_013400055.1 Nycticryphes semicollaris
TTATATATCAACTTTTAAACGCCAGCTTTGCAAACCTTCAATTTTGGACAACATGAAAATTAAATGTGTTCCTCTGAAGCTGCCTGATATGAATAAAAAATTCTTGAATATTGCATAGTTGACAAGCATGTGATTTTAAGCCTCTTTATCTCCTCTCAGGATTCAGTGTGTCCTTCAGGTAAATTTCTCTGAGGAAGTAGGATTCAGTGTGGGGAAGGAGCCCTGTGTCTTGGTTGTGTGGGTTGGAACATAGTTTGCCTTTGGGCCTTTATTTGTTACAATTGGAAATGTAGAAAAAACTGAGAATTTAAAGTAAGCCTAAAGCAGGAAGCCTAACAGATTTAAAAATTAATCTTCCTTATTTACAAAACTGTCAAAATAATTTTTAAGCCTATTTTCCTCCGTGGGACGATGGAAAAATGGTCAAACTATTACCAGGTTTGTAATGAACTTCTCGCCATGTTGAAAGGGAGATGGTTGCTTGGGGCAGAGCAGTTGCATTGGGAAAGCAGGTGGAGCTGGGCTGGGGAGTTGCGCTCTTTGCTTGAGAGAGTCCCTGACACACTGCACCGTACCCATCCCTCGGGGACTGCAGCTGTGTTGGGGTGTGATGTCTGAGAAAAAGATTGATATACATTTTTTTTTTCCCCCCCCCCATATTGAATGTAGAGGTGTTCCTTTCCTTCACCTTCTCTTTCAAGATTTGTATCTTCAGTTATCATGGAGGTGGGGAGGAGTAAACTCACAAGGTGTGAATTTCGGCTGATTAGATGTTCATTTCTTCTTGTTATTGTTAAATTCTTGTCTAAGGCTTTGGAAGGGGAAAGTGTAAATTGGGCATCTGGGTGGGGTGATGCTGATGCTGTTGCTTCTGCCCTCTCAATGTTATAGGGCATTTGCCTCCCTTCCTCTTTCTAGAACCGTTTTGGTTGGAAGATATGTTTGAGATCATTAAGTCTAACTGTAAAACCAGCATTGCCAAGTTACCACTAAACCATGTCCCTCGGCACTACATCTGTAAGTCTTCAAAATACCTCCAGGGACGGGGACTCTACCACTTCCCTGGGCTGCCTGTTCCAGGGCTTGATAACGCCCTATGTGTTCTCTATTGGAGAACAAGTTACCTTAGTACTAGTATAAGCCTAAAGTGATACTCTTTAAGAAACTCACCACAAATCAAATAGGGAGGTGGGAGACCCTGTGAAAGAAACTGTAAAATAGAACATCCTTTTGAATTCACTTATATTAAAGGTTGTGCATTACCTTCTAGCACTGAAGCAGAGGTAAGACTTAGCAGAGCTAAGTTGTTGGAGAAGTCGTCATGTGCACCCTTTGGCTAGATAATGTGAGGGAGAGCCTAGGGATGTCTTCTCATCTGGGGGTGTGTGCTCTTGGGGTGTCTTGCGGGAAAACTTCCTTCCTGCATTGCAGCTATCGCACAAGAACCTGCTACAAGCCTGTTAACAAGTGTCTGCTCCTTTAGCAGGGAGGCAAACGTGCACACTGTGTATTTGTTTACTGTTGGCACACTTCCCCAGAGGTATATCAGCTCAGCCCGGTGATGTCATTGGCGGCACAAATGACTTCTGTGCTGGTGCGGCTACTCCAGCTGTGAAGTACTTCAAGCAGTTGTCGGGGTGGCTGGCTGCTTGCCGAGCCCCTAGCTGCCAGCAGCCTGGTGACCGAATGGCCTGGCTGGTGGCTGCTGGAAGAGGGATCAGCACCTCCAGCACCTCATATGGGCTGTGGGAGGATTCCCCTGAGAAGAGAAACCTGCAAGCGTGGAGGTGGACGTTGCTGGGGCTTCAGATCGTGAGTCCGACACCTCAGCTGGAAATGGTGTACTTGGGGAAAATTCAGATACTGGAGGGAAGCTATCATCTCAACATCTACTTGTGATGAGCCTGCTTCTCCCAGGTACCTGAGCTGAACTCATTTCTTGGGTGTTTATCTCATGTCTTCTGTAAGCAAAAAAAAAAAAAAGTCCGAAATCCTGAGGGTAGTGCGCTCCCTCCTCTCTAAATATATTTACTTAGCAACTTGCATCATCCCCATCCCTTCTGTAAGCAGATCGCTAAAACAGCCAATTGCAATAATGTCACTGTTTTTAAATTGTTTTCTATACGTATTTACTTACCGTCCCACAGTTATGGGGAGACTTGAGATCTCAGGTTGTTTTCTGCCACCTAAGTGGCTTATTTCTTCCATTGGAGTTAATGATCCATAATTGAGCTTGGTGATCTGAAATGCCCTCCTGTAATTTAATCAATACAAGCTAACTAAGTTCTTGGCATGAGCTCATGTGTTTTCTGGTATAACTTTATTGCCTTTATGTTTCTTTTTTTAATTTTTTTTTAATCTGACTAAATTTGTACTGTCAAGATGTTAGGAACATAAAAGGATGGAAACTAATACTATCAGCAAAATCTCTTTTGAGAGCTTCTGGATGAAATTTTTAATGTGGCCAAGTAGAATTTTTGCCTGTGCCACTCCACTATCTTCCTGCATGTCCATGGATTCTGCATATTCTTCCCTGTTATGGGGCATGCTTTAAGTGTATTTGGATTTATGTAAGAAGCTTTTGAACCTTTCAGGGAAGGTGTTATAGCTAAATGTCAAAACATGGCTGTGGGCACTTAAATAGTCTAAATGCTAACGAGCTTTCCAGCTAGGAAAGTTGATTTATTATGTAGCCTAGTTTTTAATCATGCTGTAACAATGGCAGTTATTCAGTAAAAACAGTGTCTCTGCAGCATCAGAATATTAACTTCAAATTCTGACACCTTAACCAAAATCAAATCCTAAATTTCAAAGGCAGTTTGACATGTAAAGGGGAAGGGTATACTTAGAGATAGAAACAATCCATACACACTGTAGCTGTGCTGGCTGTTAGGAAATACTGCTTAAAAGAATATTTTTGAAAGTGTAAGTATCTAATTTTTGAGATAAAAGTACAATGTCACTATGCAAGGTCAGCTTTAATGGAGAGAGAACTGCCTTTCAATATCTGATTACATGGAAAGCTCTAGGGTGCTAATTGAGTTTCATGACTGTTGTGTTCAAATCTGAAATAAAGCTTTTCTGCTTATTTGGACATTTAAGAGTGCCACCTATAAATAGATTGGAAATTGATTACCATTTATCTGTAATGCATATAATGTTTGAAATTACTGTGCCTGTTTTCTTTTTTAAATTTGTCTGCTTCAGTAAAATCTGTATTAAGACCACACCGTTTACTGTACGTGTCTGTGCTTTCTGAGGGCAACAGGGGAAAACAGACCCCCTTTCCCATGCAACCTTTTTCCAAGAGTATGGTGGCAGTGGTGTGGCAAAGTGGAGGCAATTGTATGCCAGAAACTACTCCCTGAATTCTTTAAGTTGGCTGGACTTGAGCTTCACAAGAAATGTTTTCATAGCCTTAGTTCACCAGTATATTTAGCAATTTTGGGAATATATATATTTTCACACACCCCCTCCTCTCTTTCAGATAAACCTCTGAGTTACTCCCACCCTCACTTAAAGCACACTCAGCTGATTTGTGTCCTGTCTCTGACCAGCCATGCACCTTTGATCTCTCTTGTGATGGCAGACAATTTCTAATAGCTGACACAATGCAGTCCTCTTGTCTGCAAACAATTCTGGGAGATGTGTATTCAATTTTTAGGTTTTTGTTTTCCCCTGACCTTCAAGATTATATTTTTGGTCTCTATCAAAGTAGCTAGAGGGTGGAGAACAGGCAGTACAGCTCTTGGTTTCCTTCCATTGTTTGTCCTAACGATAGAAGTGTCCTAACCTTTGGTTTCTGTCTCTTCTTTCCACTGCTTCAGGTGGAGCAAAATACAAGTTAATTTACCTTTTTTATGAGATCCATCCTCTGATGTCATCTTAAGAATGAATACAGAAATTCACTTTTCTCTCAAAAATAATTAAATAAACCTCCAAATAAACAATGTCTAAATCTATAACGTTTGCAGGGGTAAGAAATAGAACAAGGGCAAGGTAAAACTCGCTCGCAACAGTGAAATGGGGCATATTTGTGATACAGCAATTCTCCTGGCAAAGACTTCTATTGCTTTAGGATTCCTTACATTTCAACAACCTAGTGCCCTCCCTCTGAAGTTCTTAGCTGGTCTTAATTAGAGGAAGAGTTATGAATGCTAAACAGAAGTTAGCTTTGTGCTTAAAAATCAAATGCATTTTAAAACTGGCTGACACGGCAAATTTAGGTCAAGTAGTCTGGACAAGTATAGGTATAGTTCAAGGTTTTAATATCCTTTTGTCCATATTAGAACAATTTTCAGGAGCTTACATACTAGAAAACTTGATTGTCACATAAAGATGTAGCACATCTTACAGTTGAGAGGAAAACGCCCGATTCAAGTGACAGTTTAGACATCATCTTTTTTAGAAATGCCTTTTCTAATCTGTTTATAAAAGAGATTGGTTCTGCCAGATGACTGGGAAGTTGAGGACTCTGGATTTTAAGATTTTTCCAGCATGGGAATGTATTTTCATTAGTTGAGACAAACAAGTTGCATTGGAATGTGCTCATGGTCTGTATCATCAAGTCTAGCTTAACTTTGTCAAGAGGAATATATACTGTGGTATATCCGAAAAAAATGGATGTCACTAAAAATACCTGGCTAATAAATTACTGTGGTGTTGGGTAAAAGTAGGCTTTCTTACTGGAAAAGTTGTGTTTATTTAAGTATCAACATGATTTTCTGTGTTTAAAAAACATTTAAGGGTTCACGGCTGAAGTCTGACTTAAGATAGCAAGAACAGTGTAAAACGGTGAAAGGTCTGATAACAGCAACACGCTGGTTCTTTCTGTAAACCCCACAGCTCTGCAGAGTGTACTGCTTGCACCCACAGCTAGCCAGTCCTTGCTGAAAGAAGGCCATTTGAAGACAACAAGTGACCTCTGGCCAGCTGCCTACTTTATTGATACCAAGGTGTCTCTACTGGGGGGACTATTCCTTTTGCCGTTATTTTGGAAGATCTCGGGAGTAGCAAGCCTCCGAAGTCCGGACTGTGGGATTGCACAGAGACTCTTATGCTCACATATGAATGAGCAATGGTGATCTATAGGAATTAATGATGGCAGCAGCAGACCTGACTCCCATGTGTTGTTAGTTAGCCATCTATACATTGGGCAGTGATAAACGGCTTAGAATAATTGGACTTGCCAGAGGTTTTTGATGAAATTGGACTGCAGCAATTGTTGCAGGACGCTGCTAAGTGAGCATGCAAAAGCAGCCGTGTGCTCCCCTCTCCACGACCCCCTTGGTACAAGTTGGGAAATACATGCTGGGCTTGAATGCTGTGCCTGTGCAGGGTGGGGCAAAGAGTTAGAAAAGCTGGTTCAACAAATCAGCTGTTACGTGGGATGAAACAAATCACTGTAGATGTCTACCTACGTTTTCCTCATCAGCAAAATGAGGATATTGCTATTGCAAAACTTCTGTCAAGTCTGTGGTTGATATCTGCTTTGTCGTGTACATGCTATTTTTGAAGACAAGTCCTGCTTTGGTTTCAGAATTAAGCTGAGAGCCAGTTCTGAAGAGATGAAATCAAGACTGAAATGTGAACATATGTGAGATTGTGTCCCAACATATACGGTAAACCATAGACACTTATTGTGACATGGTATAGCTTTTCTGCAGATTGACTTGTTTGTCTGCAGCGTATGACATGGAAGTGGTGAAAGATAATGCAGCTTCTAAGTACTATAAATGTGCTTTGATTGAAGGGGCATAATTCTTGACTCGCAGTAAGGAGAGGTCAGTGAATAAAGCTGAAGGGTAGGTGAAGCTTTCTATTTGTGCCTATGGAGGTTGAAATCAAACTTGGGAACAGTGACCTGGCTTGCAAGTTGACCTTGAAACACTTACTAAAAGGCATTAAATGTGAGATAAGGGAAAACCACTTGAGGCATAAACCATGATAAAAGCCATGGAGTTTCTTTAAGATGGTTTTAGTATGTAGCTGAAGTGAAACTATTGAAAGAGATGTAATTCATTTTCATTACTGTAGGAGCCAAGATGTCTACTAATACAGTATTTATGTTTGTGGTAATATCTTTCCACCATTGTGTATCTCTATAAACCTTCTGTTTAAAAAACTGGCCAAACAAAGCAAAACAAAAAGACCTCTCAACCCTCCCTCTGTATGGCAATAGTGCTGAGCTGTTTGGGCCAGGATACATGTCTCCTGCTGCGTTACGCTGCTGAAATACAAAACAGAGAGATCTCTTTCTGAAGACCAAGTTTAGAGATGAATCTGGCAGATTGCTGGCTCCAAGGCAAATTAAGATTATTGGGGAGAAATTTGTTGAAGGCATGGCTCGGGTGAATGCCTCCTTTCTTATAGTGAGGGTGTTTGAGCAAGAGGACTTGGTGATCGCAACGCTGATGACTTTGCCCTGAAAAAAGATGTCCTTTCAAGTCGGCTGTTTCCAGACCATTTACATTCCCCAGGGCCTGGTGTCTCCCAGGGGTTTGGTGGCACAGCTGTGCTGGCACACTTCCTAATGTACTTGTAATAGCGAAAAAACACTTTCTCTGAAGGAAGTTTATTCTGGTTTGACAAGTGAAATGAAATGCAGTAGTAAAAGCATTCTTAGACACTTATACTGGGCTAGAAATGCTGATATTTTAACGGGAAAAGCAGTTGAAATGTGGAGTCATTTCTACCAAACTGGTTGTGAGCAACCTTTCCTCATGTTTCAGGCAAGCATGCAGGCCTGTACAGAGTGAGGGCAGTGAATTCAAAGAGGTTAATGTTGAACGTTGCGTGTGTCTCAGCTCCAGCCTGGAATTAGTCCTTTTGATGTTTGTGCCATACAAGCACAGAGGAACACTCAGCCCCCCACTGACATATCTGACGCAGCAGGGATAGAGGAGAAACGCTTGTGTACTATTGAGTTCATGGTTTCAAATCTGTGAGGTGGAAAAGAGATTTTTAGTGCTGTGGGTTAATTAGCTTTTAAATAGGCTTGGAAGACACGGATTAATCTATCGCCAAAACTTTTATGGATATAGTATTACCAGTATATGTTTGTGATCCCTTTACAGTATTTTGTACTTACGAGTCCTTGTATATAGATTCAGTTATTCTGGAAAAATGCTGCTGTTTATCATGCCTCGCTCTATTCACTGACCTGATACAAGCAATGTGAGTGCTTTTAATGTGTTAGTGAATGCCTGACTGAAAAATGTTGTTCAAAATACTTGATGTCTCATGTAGGCATCTAGATTACTTCAAGATGCGTTTCACAGCATGCATTTTCATGCATTTTTTTCACGTGTTTTATTGAGAGCAAGTGGGAAGAGAGTAGTCTAGTGCATCCTCAGTTTTGGAGGGGCCAACAGACAGGATAGCTAATTAGGGCAGAATTGAGAGCGATTGACACAGTGGACACTGTAGAGGTTAAATGGTAGAAAAGAGCATAACTGGCCCTTGATAAAATAGTACCCACTTGGTGAAAGAGGAAAAAGGTAAGAATCTGGAATTTATTTGAATCCAGTGTGAAACAAAGTGTTGCTCTTCAGCTGATGCAAGATAATTCTCAAAATTAGTTCGCTGGAATTTGGACGAAAGCCCACGTGGGATGTCTGCTCTGGGGGACTGTTGGGGATGGAGAAAACTTTGAAACAGGATCTAGTGCTTTACGTAGCACAGAAGTTCTTACTACATAACTTTCCTGTGCTCAAAATATACAGCAGGATTTTATCCATTTTTATGTTTAGAGTTAAGAATGTATAGGTGTGTTAACAAATCAGAAAACAAAGAACCTTCCTGTATGTTTTCCTGCGAAAACTTTAGAATATTTCTAAGTAACTGTACATTCTGATGTTATGCTGCAACTGCTGTGGCTTGTGCTTTAAGTTGTCTATTTGTCTAATAAAGAAACGAAGTCTGTACTTGTTTGTTTCTTTCTAGTTAGGTGGTCCTCAGGTTCATCTAAGAAAACACTGAGGGACATAAATGAAAATATGTTGTCATTCCAGAGAAAATTCTTTTGTATTTTCTAAAGAGAAGTAAAATAGCAGGAGATAATTAGTATAGTGTTGCATTATTTATAATGTCTGTAGCGTTGAAAAAAATCTTGTGTTAAGAGTGCCCCAAAATGGACTGCAAGAGTGCATTTCTGTAACTCTGATTTCTTATGTTGCCTATAAAGCAGATATACTAAGCTTGTATTAAGCTCACATAATAAGAGGGGGGAGAAAAAAACCAACCCACCCAATTTCACAGCTTACTAAAATAAGCAAAAACTGTAGAAAAACAACTCTGTTGTAATTTGTTGTCAGTTCTGCACTAAAATTTTTCACCACAGTGCAGGATTGTAACCATAAACCTCAGTCATCACTGTCTTTGAACTTATCTGACTGTGATAAGCAGTACAGTATTTATTTCTGCTTTTATGTAAACACTGTGCTGCAAGTGGTTCATGACAGCACTTCAATATGGCAAGCTGTGTCATGTGAGGATACTTTAGAAGTGCGTAAGTTCAAAGCAGCTGACATTCTTGCATTGAGGATGAAGAAGGTTGCAGCCCTTTTCTTAAAGCCAAGAAGCTTCAAGGGAAAGATCAATCTGAATTTGTTAATTTATTTAAGTCTCTTTGTGCCTATTAAAAAGGACAAGAATCCATCAAGCTAGTTGTATTTTTCAGCTAAAAAAAGCAGGACTTAATGGGGCAAACCAGCTAAACAAAAAAAAATCAAAATACAGCATGAGATGTAGCTAAATTTGGAGTTCTTAAGAGCAAGCAGCTGCTTAAATAATTAAAGTATGTAAGGTGCTACTGACCAAAGCAATTAGTATGTAATTTCATTAATGGTGTTAGGATTGCAGTAACAATATTTAAGTCTTTCTGTCCAAATCAAGATTGCGGGCAGTTTGTGACATGTACAACATGAGGTTAGAAGCAGCACAATGTTACGGTATGTTATAGCACCACTGTCTGAGTGGATTTGTAACTGCAGGAGAATATGTCTTAAACTGCCTCTCTGTCTTGTTAACACTCCTAATGGGTATACTTTGCTTGCAAGATTACATATATGTGCACATGCAAATTTTTATAGGCTTGTATGTTTGTAAGTTTATATATAAAAAAGGATTCATGGGGGCTGCTATTTTTTTGTTTATTTTTGCAGTTCATTTATGAGCTTGCTGCTGTTCAACACCAAAAGAGAATTACTCTTTTTGTGTATGTTTTTGCGGTTTGTCCTTAAGAGGCTAAAAAATCTTGGAGAGCTCGGGCATGGTAAAATATTCCAAATCCCTCTGAAATCTACAGTGCTGCAGATGATGGGTTTCCAAACTGTGAGGGCTGCAACTCAGGGATGTGTGGACAGTGTGCCCAGCGACCACAGTTTGGTAGCTTCTGTCCTCAAGAATAAGCACAAATATTCTTCAGAAGGTGATAAGGAGTTTTAGAGACCAGGCAGAAAAAATACACATCAGCAAGTGAATCTGGAATGTACTGAAGTCAGAATGCAGGTCACCTCCAAGGCAAGGGTAACAGCACTGAAGAATCATTCAAGTCAGGTAGCCGAACCAGCAAAGGCTTGCTGCTGGGAGGGACACCAGTGGGTATTACTACCACAGCAGCTACTGTGTTAAAAAGCTATCAAGAGAAGTCCTTCAGAGTGTGCAGGCTTTATGGCTACAGTTTTGGCCTCCCTTAAGTTCTGTCCCTTTCACACGTTGCCTCTTTCTAGGAGAAAGCTGTAAATATGTGGGCGTGCTTTTGGCGGAGGAACCAGTCTTCTCTGCTTTTCTGGGCTGTATTTCAGATGTGAAACGAAGGGAGGTGAGCAGATTGTTTAACCTCTTGCAAACACTGAATCTGTGCCTGTGGGGTTTTGGGGCATCTTTCCTAAGGGGAGCAGTGGGAGTGATGGTGGAAGGCACAGAGCTGGACCTCGGGGGTCCTGCAAGCTCATCTGAGCGTACCAACAAACATCCTTGTCATGCAGGGTGAAGGACGTGGAGACTGCCTTCTCCTAAGAAGAGGTAGTCTGATGAGAGAATATCTTTAGGAGCAAATGCCTCATGTCCTGTTCTCAGCGCTGTTTTGTTGGGGGTGTGAGGAGGTGAGCTCAGTTGGGGTCCTGAGGTCCTTACCTGCAGCCCAGTGAAAACCAGCCTGGCAGAGAAGAGCCACAGGCTGTCTTCCCAGAATCACAGGGCACCCTGAGTTACTGGATTGAGAATGCACACACCTAAGGCTCGTGGGTCTCTTAAGGAGAACAGGTGTAATAGGCAAGTTGGTTTTGACTTGTGTCAAGCTGGGATGAATCTTCTGCATAGTCTGCCTGTGGTGATGGCTTTTGTGAGAGCCTGATCCTGACTTGATATGAGTGTAACTTACCTGCAGGGTGTTCTGAGTAGCCAATTTAAAAAAGGAAACTTCATTTGGTGGGTCTAGAAGAAACACGAATACATTTCTGTTTTTCTTAGGCCTAGAAAAATTTAGGCTGATGTGATTGCTCCTCACTTGAAAGCTTGAATGGTAAATTCAGATTACTTTTTCTTTTGTAAGTCTCGTGTGATTGACTGCAATGGTTTGGGTTTTGTGTTGATTTTTCCCAGGGTTTGAGGGTTGTTGTTTTTTCCCAGGATTTCTTTTTTGCTTGGTGTTCTTGCTTGGTTGTTGTTTTGTTTCTTTTGTTTTCCTTTGGGGTTATTTTTGTTTGTTTGTTTACTGTTTTTTGGTTCTTTGGTTTGGTTCTGGTTTGCTTTTGTTTGTTTTTTTTTTAAAAGAAAAAGGTTGGCTAACAGGAGCTCTTGGGGTCAGTTTACTCATGGTGGAGTGAGGTATCCTGGCGCTTTTATAAATGCCTGGTTTCTGCATGGAGAGTATGGGGTACAGATGCCTTCAGCAGTGGCTCCACACCGCCATTTGGGATGCGACTACAGCAATATGCTCTGCCATCTGGGCATCCATGCAGTGGGACTCTGGCATTCCCTTCTCGCGCAGTAGAGGTTTGTGCTTCATTACAGCAGTGATTCCTCACAAATTACCCACCCTTTGCTGGCAAGGCCAGGGGACTTCTCCTTGTTCCTCACGCCAAAGGACTGTGTGATTTTCTGACACACAGCTAGGCTTGCTCGAAAGGAAAGCCTTAAATAGACACCTGATACTCAAGGACGAAGTATCTGCATGCAAATGAGATTTAAAAGCATGCCCCAAAATGTTGTTCCCTTAGTAGGAAAAAGAAATGTAAGGAAAGCTTAGATTGAAGTGCTGCCAAGGCAATACGAGGACATCTGATGACAGTCTCCTTGGTCTGTGAAGGGAGGCAAAGGTAAGCAAGCATGCTTGTTGTTATTTGTAGAGGTGCCAGGTTTGAAAGTCCCAGGTTGGGGGCTCTTAAGGGACTTTTTTTGATGCTGTGTTGCAACTCCAAACAACTCTCCCCTAGTTTAGTCTATTGTCGATGATTTACTAAAATGACAGTTGGAGTTAATACTCAACTGTTAAAGTAACTGACAAGCAAAATTAATAATAAAGCAAAATTAACCTCACATTAAAGCATTTTCATATAACTTTAGTTCTGTTAACTAAACTCTGACTAGAAGTACTTTAACTATTAAATATTCCTGTTGTCTGCCTTGTAAGTACATGGGTCACAGCTAGGTAACTATTATGTGTTGAAAACCCAATCTTTAATTAGAGGAATAGCTTATTCATTAATTGCCATGTGCAATTTTTGGAACATGTATTACATCCTCTTAAACATGCTTTCTAAGCCAGCAATAAACCTGTTCAAAGCAAATTTTAAAACTCATGATGTAAAGTTAGTAGGATAAAGGTTAGCTCAAGTATCAAGTGATGAGGTGCAAGCCTAATTTAATAACAATAATTATGTTCCAGCATCAGCTCTGTTGACCCATTGCTTCCTTAAGAGCATCGCTAACAGACTTTTTGGGTTAATCTGAACACTTTTAACTCAAAAGCTTGCTTTAAGTTGTGGCAGAGTGGCTTTGAAATGAAATCTCCCATGTAAGAAGCCTGGGGTTTACTGACTGCCAGGCGGGGGACAGTCCCCAAGCAGGCAAGTGTTGCTGTGGCCAAGAGGTGCCGGAGCAGGCAGGGCAGCATCCCAGGTTTTGGCTGTAGCTACACAGCAGCACGTTTAGGAGGCTATCCCCGGAGCAGGGATAAAGCTTGGGCTTTCTTGGCAGGACGGGTGGGGCTAATCCCTGCAGTGGTACTTATATCAATTTGCAGGGATTGTTCAACTGGGATTATTCAGCTGGGTATTACGGTGTTTAATCAGGGAGAGAGAACATAGGTTCCCTAAAGGAAAGCAATAAATGTTTTCACTGTGTTTTTAGTTTTGCCTTTAATAGCTGTAGACTTGGGAGACGTGGTAGCTTTTCTGGTCTGTCTGAATTTTTAACTCTTTTTTTTTTTTTTTAACTGTGTCTTGTCTATTAGTGATGGGGTTTTGTGTGTATTTGTTTTGCACTTTTTTTTTCTCCTCTGACACAGGCAATAAGAAAACTTATATAAGTAAAACTTAGAGAAGCATTACGGGTAGAAATGTGTATATAGGAAACAGAATAAATTTTGAAAAATAGTAATTTTTATTCTTGTAAGCATAAGGCAAGCACAGTATTTTAAAGCTTTTTATACAGTTTCCTTAGTGTGAAAGTACGTAATCTTAATAAATACGCAACTAAACCTGACCTTTGCAGTGTCAAATTGAAGCTCTCACTGATACAGACTGTCTTTTTAAAGCCATTCACCTGTAAATATGCCTGTCTAATGTTTGATGCAGTCTGCCAAGCATTTACATTGTGGTTCGTGAGTTCTGATATGGATGTACCTTAATAGCTCACTCAGTAGGTTAATGTGGTTTTCCCCATTATCTGGAAAGCTTCAGTGGATTTTCTTCTTTTTGCATGGGCTGCCCAGGCTAGGAGCTATGCAGCTGCCTGGGCATCCTTTTGAAGAACAAGTGATCGTGTTTTCTGTAATCTTTTGGGATTTATTGCCAGAGCTTTCCTTGTGAGTTTTGCTATAGAAGTTGAGGCATCCAATTAACCTTACCAGAACGATGAGATTTTAATTGAGAATACTTTGGTCGGGCAGTTGGCTTGTCTGTGTCTCATGCATTCATTTATGGTCACTCTCTTTCTCTCTTTTTCTTTTTTTCCCCTCTGAGTAAAGAAAAGGCCGCAATGAGGCTATCGGTGCATGACTATTCCTTGCACAATTATGACTTAAACTTCAGGTTTCCCTCTGTTTGTACCTCCTTTGGGTCAGGAAAATAAATCTTACTTGCTTGTCCTGTGGCATATCATGTCCTTCACCAGTGCAACCGCTTTATTCTTCTTGAGGGTTTTTTGAGGATTAGCCTACTCTGACCCCAGATCTGACCTTGGAAAGAATACCCCATTCTGCCCTCTGTGGTGCTGCTTCTCTCCTCAATTAGTGTTATTTTCTGTCCTCTGGGTAGCTGAGGCTGTTTTGGTTTTTTTTTCTGTCTTGATAAACCCAACCAAACAAATGCTTTTCTTTTAAGGTCTTTCTGTCTTTTTCTTAAACTAATGAACTAAAGGTAGGTAACATGAGAAAACAGTACAGGGAAACCACTGAACCTAACATTCATAGAAGAGAGCTGCAGATATTATGAGTTTCTTGAAAATGAATCTTCTGACTGAATTTTGTAATCAACTCAGGAATGATAATTTCCCAGAGGCCTACTTAACCTCAGATTCTGCTTTATGTGATCTGTGTACTCAGAATTTACTATAAAGCAGTGGTTCTGCAAGCACTGACCTGCAAAGAGGGATTTGAAAGGCTGACAGTTGCTGGTAATTGCTGTTACCAGGAGCTTGGCCATCAGCGATGGCGGGACAAGGTTGTGTGGTGTGCTCACCCTAAAAGGAGCCAGTCTGTTCCGCTGTGCAGTCACGTGGAATCAGCTGGTGTTCTATTTGACTTTGGGTTCAAACTTTCACTGCATGCTTCTTTTAGGAATGTATGCTTTTTTCCTACTTTTTTTTTTTTTTCTTTTTTAAGGCTGCAGATTTTCTGCTAGGGCATTGGGAAGATTGAATCTCAGCTCCGTGCTCTCTGAGGTGGGGGGGGGGTGTCTGGAAAGGGGATTGGCCTGGATATTTTATCTTACTACTTATACTTGCAATAAAACCGGTATGTGTATGCATAATCAGCTTTCTAGGTGTTTTCTTTGGGTTTCAAAACCCTCTCTCATAGAGATGCCATTACTGCTTCCACAACTGTGCATGCCTTAGAGTAAAGTGAGGGCTCGGTGGTGGTGGTGCACTCACCTACAACAATAGTCTGTTGGGGTGACCAACTCCATCCACTCTACAAAAGGACCAACGTGGCTCTACAGTTCTTGGGTTAGAAATGGGAACATAAATGCTGTGCATGGGAGGTGCTGCAGAATGTTGCCTGTGAATAATTGCAGGCTCATCAAAGGGCAAAACCATTAAAATTTTCTTCAGAGGCATGCTTTACCTTTGTTTGTCTCTGGAATTAAGTAAACAAACCTTCCTTATCAATCCCCTCTCCCTCCAAATGCCTTGTTTTCATCATCATTATTCCTGATGATGCCAAGCATTAGATGCGTGAACTGGACAGGAACTAAATTTTCCAATTTTTTTAACCCTCTATTTTTTTTCCATCAGAACTCCTGAAACTTGTTTTTTTTGTGGTAAGGACTAGTCTGAGGGTACAACTTCATTCCTTCCTGCTGTAGGGCACCCATAGCCAGTTGCTCTTGTTACTCATTAATGAATTATTTTTTTTTTTGACTAACACCTTTCATATGTAGCTTATTCCTATAGTTGTTACCTAGCAACATT
The DNA here is from genome assembly GCA_013400055.1 of Nycticryphes semicollaris. Lineage (NCBI taxonomy): Eukaryota > Metazoa > Chordata > Aves > Charadriiformes > Rostratulidae > Nycticryphes > Nycticryphes semicollaris. The sequence goes on from VXBJ01003851.1 coordinate 344,089, forward strand.
AATTTTGTTCAATTTAGTTTGTGTCTTCCATTTCAAGAAATCTGTTAGGTATATTTTAAGAATGTTTCTTGAGTCCAACCATGAACCCTTAGTGAAGAAGTGTTTATAAAGTGAATTCTAGCCAGTACTTATAATTAATGTACATACATTCGGTGTTAGCCATCCAAGTCTTATTGGCAGAAATGGAAGTAGATGCGTGTGGGATTTAAAAGTTACCCAGAAAATATTGGAGCAGTCAAGAGTTTGCTGTTGACTTCTCCGTGTGGCATTTCAGTATGCTCAAGAAGTGTAGATGCCTATCTCAATTTCATGCTCTTTTATGAACCAGCATCTCTGCTTCTTGCCCTTCTTTCCACAGCATGGTCCATTTAGCATTTTGGAAGCTGTACATGCACTGATGTGACAGTTTGTAGGCTGGCAACCATAGTTACAGTACAAAGTAGAGGGTTTCACTTAAGCAGGTGAAAGTTAGAAAATAATAAAGGAAAGGCCTCTTCACTGCAAAGCTCTGTAAGGGGACTTACAAGATATATAAAGTTCTGGAGTTCTGGAGTTAAGGTTTTATTTTTTCGATTCAGACTATAACCATTCTGGAGCTGGTGATGTCTCTGGGACACAAAGTTGGGTTTGTGTCTTCTGCCATCACTTAAAACAAACAAAAAAGCCTCTAAGCTCCAAATGTTCAACCAAGGCAATCTTGATATTTTTGTAATTGGGCCCAGCAGCAGACCTGGAGAACAGTGCGAAAGCATAGGGCTTGCAAAAGTTTTTTTTATATTGTTTTGTTTCTTGTGCAAAACTACCATCTATATGTAGTTTTTAAAAAAGTAGGAGGGGTGAGATGGCATAGAATTGGAGGTAGTGTTGGGAACTGGAGGGTGTCATTCAGCTGCAGCATTGCTGTAGAGATGACCATGAAGTTTTTTAAAAAAATATAAGAAATACGCTTATTATCATACACCTTATGTTGCATGTGTGTCTCAGAGGCATAGATGCTGCCAAGTACTAAATGCATGCAGCTGTGGTGAGGCTGTAGGTAACTCTTTCAGTATAGAAGAATTCAGGTAGGTAGGCAACTGATGGAGTTAGTGGAAGCTGAAGCAGGAGGGGAGGTAAGACCTTTGTGTAAACATAGCAAATATAGTTACAAGCTCTGAGGGAGAAAGTAACAGAGGAGTACGAGTGTTACCTGTAGCGGACTGATTTGTGTATTGTAAGCAATGGTGTATTTTCAAAAAGCTTTTGGTGGTTGGAATTTCTCAATCCTATCAAAACGGCATTTGGACACAGCACGGGAGGACACGCTGCAGGGCTCTTGTGCAAGGAGTTCCCTGAATAAGGGGTTATCTTGTAAAAGGGGTTAGTATGTACATAGCACTGTGTTAATCCTTGCCTGCATTTTTGATCATAAACCGTGACATTTCCACAATACCAAAACCCTTGCAAACATACTTGCACCACCAATATCAATCAGAATAACTTATATGTGGGTTTAGGAGACGTAAAACAGGATGTTGACATGGGTACCACAAGTATTTGAGGTGTGTGTTTTTCCCTTTCACATTCTGGTTAAATTTTTCTCATCACTTTAAATGGAAATGTATTTTCTCTGTATTACTTATAATTTACACAGTGTTTTACTGCATCATCAAGGCAGGATTCTAGGGTATATGCAACTGTACATTCCTTTTCTTTTACTGTTTCCATCAGTCTCATTGAGGGTTAATTACTGCATGCAGGAGGGCCTGCTAACCACCTCAGTACTATCCTCTACTGGGCTAAACTTGAGTGGAATCTTACATTAGCTGTATCTTAGCTTCTTTGCTTTGATAAGCTGAATCATGAACATGCTACACTGAAACTTACTCTGGGGAGCCAATTGCCAGCATTAGATTGTCAAATAGGAATAGGTGATCAATCAACAGCTGCTCTACTGTAATATCAAACACTTGTTTATATACATGCTGTTAGGCTTCACATTGTATCAGACTTAGTTCCATGGCGACAGAAAAGTGATAAAGGCTTTTTATAAATAAAATCTTTTGCTGAATTTCTAGGATCACTCACATCAGTCATATTTGTGAACTGGTATGAGGGTTAATAGAGGACGATTAAAGTCTGAAATAAGCAAGGAAGATGGAAATTATTTATGTATGTATACAGTTTTTTGAAAACCTCTTAAATCACAGCACTCGAGTCCTGCGATGTATTCATATGTATTCCCTATGAACTGCAGACCATAAGTAAAAAGGAAGAGTATTTGCTGTGCTGCCATTTAGAGGCATGAAATGCATCCTGACCTGTAGTACAAAGCCAGGATTCTTTCCGTGTTCAGCTTTTTTTCAGTAAACGGAATTTCTGCAGTGCAATGAACCCCTTGACAGCCGTGGAAATACCTGCTTTCTTCGGGAGGCTGGCATGGATGAAGCTGAGCAGGGCTCATTTCAGCTTTCCATTGCTTCAGAGTATCCTGCTTAGCCCTGTTAGCTGAGCTTGACATGTCAAGGCCAACAACAACCAAAATAAGTAAATAAATTAAGATCTGGAGGACAGAGAATGGCTGGAAGCAGAAAGACAAGCCGGATATGGTTAAGGACAGATTAAAGCTTGCTCAGGCCTAATTTAGGAGTTATTGTCCCTCCTATGATATGCCTGAAAACATTAAAATGGTATTCAAAGTGCTGTTGTTTTTGTGGAATGTGATAGCTTAGCTCACTAGCTCAATAAAGGTTTTAGAACAAAGTTTTCTTCTTTCCTTGAATTGAACTTTTAAATTTTTTCTTGTAATTGAAATAATGATTTACTTTACCAAAAATATTACTTGCAACATCCAGTGGAGCTGGTTTGTGAACAAAGGCAAAGTTTAACAAGTTGTACAAGTTGTGGGCAAAGGAGCAAAATGAAGTTCAGACAGCTGCCAGTGTGTGTGCACTTTGGTTCTAGTTTGAGAAGGAATATTGCTCTCAAACTGGAAAGAGGTGGGGGAAAGCATTTCTTGTTCTCATTGGCCAGTCTGGCTCAAACCATGCCACCTATCCACCACCAGAAGTATGTCAGAGCTAGGTTTCATCAATATTTTCCTTTAAAAATGACTTTTGAAAGCAAAAGGCTGCTTGCATGTTTGCATGAAAGTGAAAAGCTAGCCTCTCTGCTGTTCAATTGAGAGAAAAACAGCAGACCTTGAATATCCACTTTCATACTCCTTCAACTTCCAGCAGAATTCAATGCATTTGAAGGAAAGTAGGCTGTAGTATCCTTGGATGCACACGTCTGCAAGAGAGCTGGAGGCTCCTCAGCCACCTGCAGCTTTGGCTGCTGTAACCTACAAAGGTGATTCTTCCAGGTCAGTTGTAAAATGTGTGCACGTGTCCCTTAGAGGACCAACGATTGGCAAATTTTGCTGTTGAATAGCATTTCTGTTCTTTTTTCCCCCCCGTGTGGGATAATCTTTATAGAGACTGGATCTCCCTGCTTGGTAGAGAAAGGTACTTTGTAGGATTGAACTGTATATGAACTATCCTTCTGAATAGTAGACCTGCAAATGGGTCAAGTTGCTCAGAAATCTCATGGATGGCTTATTTGAGTTTTATTTAATTAAGCTGTGTAGGGAGCCATCACAAGTAACACAGCGGATTACTTGGCAGGCTGAGACATCTGCTGGCACTTCCGAGGTAGGCCACAGCAGTGAGGTTTCCTATTGCAGCATGCTGAACAATCTCTCCAAAACGTAATGGTATTTGGAAGGAAATGCTCTGGTATAGAGATGAAACTGTGCTAAATTCAAGATTGCAGGTTTTGTTGTCTTCAAATAGCTTAAGGATTTGCATTCCTGCAAAAGTTTTATAGCAAGACTGAGAACTGTTATTAGCAGTGCTGCACCCGTGGAGAAAAGGAGCTGACAGAGGAGTGAAACCAGATTCTGGACTTCAGTACAACATGTTATTAGGAAAACTCTATATGCACCTTGCCAGTGCCTGTCCTGTTGGAAATTGAATTTAGGTGTGTAATTGATATGCTTAAAAGCCTACTAATGGTAATGCAATGCTTTAAACCATGTACTTGGTTTGCTTAGTGTTTAGTATTAAGTGCCTCATTTTATGCATATTAGACTTCAGATTACACCTTTGTGCCTGTTTGATTATTCAGGGATAGGTTGAGCTGACTCTTAATCATTCCTCCCATGTTACAGTCATCTGAAAACGTAATGATCTTGCACGCTAATAGCTTTGTCTCAGTTGTTAATAAATTAGCACCCTCGGGGACCAAGCCACACAGACTCCTACAGAATGTACGCCTTGACTTTCTCCCCTTTCTGCTTTTCACCCTGCTAAACAATTGCTGTTAGTTGCTGTAATTTACCCCTTGACTCTGTGGCTAGGGTCTGTCTTTCATGTCTGCTTCATCCAACCTCTAAGCTTTTACTTGACAGCCATCTGACACCCTACAGCTTGGTCTTCTGGTGCTTTAGATGAATGATAAAATTCAAAAGCCTTGTAATTCAGCCTCTCCCTCTTTATACTCCTACTCCTGTGGTTCCCTTGTGATTGCTCAAGAAGTGTTTTTGATATGTCTTCTCCAAATAGGATAAGAATCTGGAGGATGGAATGAAATTTAAATTGCAACTCTGTCTCAAGATCCCTAAAAATAGCAAGAAAATTATTGTAGACCGTGTCCAAGCACAGCAACGTCTACATTATTGAAAATGCATGAACTAGCTGGCAGAGAAGATGGTGTATCCTAGTGAAGGTGACTCTTAGTAGTGGAGTGGTAGCTGTTTAGTACAGAGACTGAGGGAAATAACTGTAAAGAAATGAAAGGAGGAAACGTGTGTGGGTTGATGGGGGATTTTTGTGTTGGGGTTTATTTTATTTTATTTTTATTTTTCAAACCCATGTTCAAACCTAGAAATCTTGTATGTATGTTTTCAGTGAAGGCTAAGTGCCTTTTACTTTAGTAAAGGGCCTACTAGCTTTCAGTGAGGATCATTGTATTTCAAGTCATTAATTAGAGCTCAGACATAGGTACATGACCAGCACCTATTTAATTCTGAGCAGAACTTTGGTTTGTCCAACACTGAGAACTGGGGTTGTCAGCATCCAAAACAATTGCTATGTAAATGTCATGTTCAGATCCTGTTTGGTTATTCAGGCATGTTGTTGGTGGGCAGAAATTGAGTGGTGCTTTTTTCAGGTTATATCCTCAACAAAGATGATATTGGTACAAAATTGTTTATGATATCTCAAAGAGCTGTAATTGGTCAGAAACTGATTAGCTGCTCTTGCCCAGAAAACATGGCAAAAGAATGGGTATCAGAAAATTTGGAGGGTGAAAAGCATATTTTAGCTGCATAGTGCTGTGTAAACGTTTGCTAGCTCCAAACATTGCTTGGCTCTACTTCCCATCCGTGTCATGAAGAGTGAGTTTGCCTACAAGGTTTGCAGACAGCAATGGTACAGTTTGCTAGGCCAGTGGTACATTTTGCTAGGCCAATTTCCCAGCTGGAAAATACGGGCACATTTGGGGATGCACAAAGTTGTGTTGGGTCTGAAGTAGCTGTTCAGGCAGTGGCAGTGCAGTAACCAGAAGCAGATACTGATGTGTGTGCTCGTCAGCCTGCTGAACTCCTGATAGGGAGTGACGTAACTTGTGGCTGGGGAGCAATTACAGTACTCTGCAACAGGAATTCAGAGAGTGGTTAGTGCAAAGGGCTTGCAGAGTTTTGTTGTCCTGCAGAGTAATTATGATCATTAAGGGGGAACGAATGAGCACAAGTTACTTATTTACTTTGAGGTGAGGTGACTTATATAGAAAGGTTGGTGCACTTTTTAGGGACTGATGTTCCTCCAACCACCCACACCACATGTGTGGTTGATTTACTTTGCGCTCTTTAAGGAAGGAGTCTCTCCAACACATTGCAGGAGCAAGAATACAGATATTTTTATAGAGTCCTTGGAGTGACAGTTAAAAAGCTAGCATTGCCCCTCAAAATACTGTATCATAAGAATACAGACAAAGAGATGGAATTTTTAACAAACTATAATGATTGCTTTCTGAGGTGTATAGCAGAGGAGTGTGTCTTCCACCTGTTGACTTCTGCAACACATCTTTTTTTCTTTTAAATTATTGGGTCTTAAAAAGCACTGACTCTACACTGTTTGGTTGTCTGAACTTGATACACTGGCAAGCTGAACTGAGGTATTTGTAAGTGAGATACTTTTGAAATGTATGTGTGTTTATCAGTAAATGAACTTGTGCTTCACATTAACATTGGCATAATTTAAATTCCCAGAACATTTCGATTATATATAGTAAATAGTGTAGTAGAAATATTTCATTCTGTGTTAGTTTTAGTAGTTTTTCACCAAGGCAGACAGAATAAATATCCATTTCTGGCTGTTACTATTTTTTTACTTCTCTAAAACAAATAAATGTTTTCTGCAATAAAAAAAATTGCAATGTTAAAATGTAACTATAAAATTATGTGATAACTTTACTGAAGCTTACTCTTTGCTCTTTCCAGACTTCTATTTGTCTGGGACTTCTAGGTGTCTTATGCTGCCTTTATCTTGTCTTTCAGATGACGATGTGGACCTAGAAGCTTTGGTAAATGACATGAATTCCTCATTTGAAAGTTTATACTCTACCTGCAGCATGCAGTCGGAAACCACTCCGCTCCTTCAAAATGGTCAGCTCAGCCGTAGTCAGTTGCCGTCCTCGGGATCTGGAGCCCTGCAGCCCATGTCTCCAAGGCAGAAGGTGCAGCGGTCTCAGCCTGTGCGCATTATGGCAGTCAGGTAGGAACGAGGGAAATGCCTCATTTTTCTTAAAGTTGTCTTGAGCTACCTTCAAAAGAACTACGTTTTCAAATAGGAGATCAACTTCAGTAGGAGCCTAGGTTAGACTGGACTTTTGCTTTGGAAAAAAGATGTACCCAGGTAGGTGAAGGACATAAAACTTGCCATGTATATTGTAAGATGCAAAAATGTCACATTTTCACCTTTTTTTTTTTTAATTAATATTTGATGTACCTGTAGTAGCAGGCATGTGTAGAAGTGTACCGTTGGTACCAATTTGGAGAAATATTTAGATTTTACATGTAAAGAATATTTAGACTTATTTCCAAACCTAAAAACTGTTCTCTCGGGTATGGTTCCTAGTGACAGCTGCTTTGTTTCATGACATGTAAGAGATAAAGTAGATTGATGAGGGTACATTCAGCTGGTTTTGATATACAAAAAATCTCTCTCTTTATGGAGGTTTCCTCAACAAAGACAAGCAAACAAAAAAGGAGCACATAGTAGTTTTTACTGTTTTCCTAGAGCAGTCAGCTCTTTCTCTTGAATCCATTATGTCATTACTTCCAAAAAAAAAAAAAANTGTGTTTTCCTGTTGTCAGTATGGGGGCTTGAATTCCAGCTTCAAGGGGAGTACAGCTCGTGGTGATGGAAGAGTCTATAGGTGATGCTGATCTTTTTAGGCAGCAGGAGAAAAGCAGCGCCTGTCATCATGAGTAGGTAAATTGCCTGAATCAGAGGGATTTGGAATTTGCCTTTCCTTGTAGTTAACAGTGTCTTCTCCAAAAGCAGTGAGAATTAATAATGATAAAAGAAAAATCCCAGAGAGGAAAAGGGTTGCTCCTAATTCTTTACTGATATGTTTCCTATAGGAATGGTGTTCTTAAGGCAGGCAGCTTTTCTATATGAATGGGTAGCATGCGGTAACTGCGATACAACCAAGTCAGCTAATGATGCAATCATTTGTACAAGTATTTCATATTTAACCTTGAATAGGGCCATACTAGAAAAAACACTCTCTAGAGTACTATAACTGCCACTGTTTTGTAAATATCATAATAAAAACACTTGATTTAGACTGTTTTTGGCATTTCAAAACTTAGCAACTCTCTTTTTGAGAACACTCTGCCTTTTTGAACTCTGTGCTTCCATACGCACAAGAACAAAATGTGTTTATCATTAAAGAAAATAATGGCGAAACTTTTATTCAGGGTTATCTAGACCCCCTTCCCATAGAGGAGGATGACTGCGGTTTTTTTGCAGCCAGATGAGAAGGGTTGACACTGGTAATTCTCTTGAGCTGAGTTTTACGTGTGTAAATGGTGCACTGCAACAGTGTAGACAGAGCAGAGGGCAGCGTAGTGAGTTCTTGCTTTAAAGAGTACTACACCTTTCTAATTGTGTCTGGGTCTGTAATTCCACTTCGTACGTTGGAGGCCAGTCAAAAACTTGCAATACAAAGCACTGTTGCACAGCTGCTGATATGACAAGTCTACTGGGCTGAAGAAATCTTACACCATCCTGTACCCTGTGCTGTAGGGAAGTGCACATGTGAGTAGTGTGTGGAGCAGGTCAAGCAGTCGTTTGCATGGTTCATAGTTACAGTTGGAACCTGCTATTTATAGCAAACCCCCAAATCTGTAAGGCTTATTTATGGAAGACCAAGGCAACTAAATTGCAGGATAGAGTTACCTGCTGAGCAGATTTCCCAGCAGTTACGAGTCCCTGGGTTCTGGTACAATGAGTGTGCCCAGGGTGGGACGTGCTGCCAGAGGCAAACCCAGCAGTTGTCTCCCAGGCAGCTCTGTTAAGAAGGTGCTGCTTGCTGAAGGCAGGGCAAAAACGGAAAGCAAATGGAGGTTTTAATGACTTAGATTTCAAATCCAGGAGGTAGTTGATTGTTTCTGGAAACTTCCACGATTGCCACTAGATGGTGCCTTCTGCAAAGGCTTTGCAGGCCAGCCTACTGCAGAGTCACCTACTACATCTTCAATGGTGATGCCCTAGCGGTAGGAAATCCTAAAGCAATCTCTGTGGTCGTGTATAGGTGTATCTTTTCAAGCTTTCTGTCTTTGGTGTGGGCAGTACAGGTGTATTATGAAGTGGAACTTGAAACTCTGCTGGTCCTATGGAGTCTCATGAGGCATATTCTCAGGAGATGCAGACTTGTCTGAACAATAACTGTACAACTGGTATAAGGTGGGACAGTGTAATTGCAGATTATTGCTCAAGCTGAGTCTTTGCAATTCTGGAATTTGGTATTGTAATGAGGTGGCAATATTGGTTTTAGTCTCAGCTTAGAGACTTTACATGCATACACTTCTGGAGATCCATGTGGAATTTGGCTCCAAGTGACTGCCATTGTGTTCTCTTTCACACCAGTCTGGAAGAACTTAACTGGCTTTCTGACATGCAGAGCTTAAGCTTGTAAGCTAGTGCTTACAACAGTGTGTACAGATGGATATTTCTGTGTATTTTATATGTACACTTATCTCAGTTACTCACCCAAGCAATCAAATTAAAAGCAACAAAACAAGTGTAGATGCCTCTCTGTTCATTTTCACATGTACTTACCTACTTTTTGCTTTCAGTTGCTGTAACTTCATAGCAGTTGCTTAGAAAAAGAGTGGCTTTTGTTCCTTTTCTTTAGTATCATTATCGTAAATGGTGGGGCAGGATATCTAGGTCTAGTGGTGCGGGTTTGCTCCTCTTAATGCTTAGTGCTTCTGTGTTTATAGGCGACTTCAAGAAGAAGAACAGCAATTCAGAACATCATCTTTGCCAGCCATCCCAAATCCCTTCCCAGAACTTTGTAGCCCTGCAAGTTCTCCAGTACTAGCCCCTGGATCTTTACCTCAGAGTCAACCTGCTAGTAAGCATGTGAGTATGGGACATAGCTTTGGGTCATCCATTCACGTTCAAAACAGCAGTGGACTATTTCATTTTGAAGGCAGAAAGAAAATTTCAAGATAACTAGAAGTACTTGTAGGCTTTGCCTGTGGGTGGGCAGCACTGGCTGTGAGAGTGTCTTCAAACAGGCTTCAGACCTTTTTTAAAAGGTTTGTAAAAATGAAGCAAGTCTCTTTCAGATACGTACATGTTGTGAATATAGCAGTTATGCCTAATATATTTTGGGTTTTGTTATCCTAGGGTAATGACTTACTAATTCAGAAATCAAGTTAATTACCTTAGAGTTGGAAGAGGATCTGTGCATGTTATACTGCATATTCTAGGTGCCAGAAAGCTCATGAACAGCTTTTTCTTTAAGGATGCGGTGTGGCTTTGTTTTGCTGTTTTTCATGAACCTCCTTAAAAAGCAAAGTAATGGTCTTGGAGCATGTAACCAGACTCAGCTCCTTGTAATGGGACTTAAGGGGAGCATTGTTCCACAGAAGGCTGGTTGAGCGACTTCCGTTTCTTGGCAGTGAAGATAGCACAGACTGAGCTCTCATGTGGTCTAGGTGATAAGCCCTGACACTGCAAACAGTTTTTTTTTTTTTTCCTCAGTCCTACTTCATTCTCTGAAAAACAACCATCTCGGTTTGTATCAGTCTTGAGCATGCTTAAAGACTAAAGCTGGGCTCAAAAACTTCTATTTTGTAAACTGTGCTGACTTGCATGGAGATGAAAAGATGGGTTGCTCTTACTGACTATTGGCTTGAGTACCCAAAAAGATCATGGAATTTCAGAGTTGGAAGGGCTAGAGACCACCTAGTCCAACTCCCCTGCCAAAGCAGGATTGCCTAGAGCACATTACTCAAGACTGCATCCAGGCAGGTCTTGAAAACTTCCAGGGAAGGGGATTACACAACCTCCCTGGGCAGCCTGTTCCAGTGCTCCAGCACCCTCACCGGAAAGAAGTTTTTCCTCATTGTCCCTCATCCTATCGCTGGAAAGGAGTCTGGCTCCATCCTCCTTCAACTTACCCTTTAGGTACTCGTAAACATATATAAGGTCTCCCTTCAGCCTTCTCTTCTCCAGGCTAAAGAGCCCCAGTTCTTTGAGCCTTTCCTCATAAGGGAGGTGCTCCAATCCCTTAATCATCTTTGTTGCCCTATAACAAGATGATGTTCTGTGTCACTGCTCAATTAGTTTGTAAGTAGCTCCTACATTTACTCTGAGTTATAAAAGGGTTTGGGTGAACAGTTCAGCAACAAGGAGTAGACCCTATTGTACTCTCTTGCCTCTTCTGTATTGCTTTACATCACCATAAACAGCTGGCTGCTTTCTTGAAAGACACAGTGCATCTTACAGCATCATAGAATTGTCTAGGTTGGAAGGGACCTTCCAGGTCATCGAGTCCAACCATCAACATAGCATCGCCAAAACCACCACTTAACAATATTCCTAAGCACTACATCTACCCAGCTTTTAAATACCTCCAGGGATGGTGATTCCACCACTTCCATGGACAGCCTATTGCAATGCTTGATAACCCTTTTGGTGAAGAAATTTTTCCTAATATCCACTCTGAACCTCACCTGGCATAACTTGAGGCCATTTTCTCTTGTCCTGTCACGTATCAGTTGGGAGAAGGGACTGACCCCCACCTTGCCATATTGGTTTTACTGCATTTCTTACATGTACAAGACAGATAATCAAATAATGCCCAAGGAACAAATTTGAGTCATCCTGTTGGAAATTTAGCAGGACCTCATCAGAGGCCTGGGTATCAGCTGAACAGGCTGTTTTGCCAAGGCAGTGCTAATCTGGCTTTGGGGAGACAAAGTGAGGGACAATTCTGCTTCCTGACACTGACCAATAAGACAGTAGCTTATCTGCTTTTCTGAGGCAGACCTTTCCAAATATTTCACAGATTCAGGGGTTATTTGCCTGTTAGCTTTATTTTTTGCTAAAATTAACCAAGCCACCCTAAAGATTGCTCTGTAAAGCCTTAAGAACCCTAAATGATCTGCGTGTCAATTTTCGATGGAATTTAGAAACTAGTGGTTTAACAGTACATAAATATAAAAGTAATGAATCTTTTAACGTGTGTAAGAAGATGGCTATAAAGACTGTAATAAAAGTAGATTTTTTCCCCCTAAATTTTACTTTCTAATGTAAAAAACCCCAACAACATACATAATTTTTAAATGAAAAATTTTGATAATCCTTTTGAATGCCTAAAGTGAAATAAATATTTATATTGTGTAGATGAATACACTGCTGCTGAAGGTATTAATCAAAGACAATCCATTAAAGTGATAAAACCATTTAGGGTACAAGATGAGGAGGTAAAGCATGTTGGATAGTAGTGGACTGTTCTGTAGGTGCAGACATACTGCTTATTTCAGTTTACTGACTTACTGGAGGCAAATAAGAAACACCAGCTGAGGGTGAGGGAAGGATAGAAAAGTGTTCTTTTCCTCTCTTTAATAAAGGAATAGAGAAACAGAACTGGAAATATAACCTCTAGTTTTAAATTATTGATTGACAAAAGTAAGGAAGAAAAAAAAAAGATAGGTTCAGTTTCTTCATGAAGAAAACTTTGCTTTTAATACCTCAGTTGTAAATGATGTTAGTTGTGTTTCATCCAGTTCTAGTTCCCTTCAATGGAGCCTGCTAAACATAACACTAAAAAAATTAATAGCTTAAATGTTATACATCTTTCCAAATTCAGTCCATTAAAAAAAAAATGTGAAGTTTGGGAATTTGAGTAATTTTTTTTAGGACATGCTCTTGCTTAGATAAATGTCCATAGATATAATATAAACTACTGGTTAGCAAAATAAATGATGGGCTTATTTAAAGGACTGCAGCAGCTCTTTTTAATGGCTGGCAGTTAGTGAGATGAGCTGTGTTTTAAGAAAAATAAAAATACAAACCAAGGTTAAACATAATGATGCTTAATTTCGGGTTCTCTGCGGGCAGATTATGCACAAGGATTAAAATTGGAGATTGGAATGAGCCATTCTGATTACATGGGATATGTGAGGTGTTAGTGAAAAATAATTCCCTTCGTGCTTCTCGAGCATCTGCGAGTAAATAGGCAAATAGCAGCCAGCAGTGCTGTAGCTCTCATCAGACAGGGCACCATGGCATGTGCATGGCATGGAGAAAATGCTGTCTTTGATGAGCTCATCATATCTAGGGGACTTGAGAGGGACCCAGGTTAATGTAGTCTGAGAGGATTTCAGAATGGAGTAGGGATTTTGTTTGCTGACCGTGTGAAGGAGTGGGGGTCACTGGGAAGCTGGGCTGTCTGATACATCTGCATAAGAAACAAAGCATCACTAGTATTGCGGAACAACTCAGTCTTACTTTTTAATAATTTTAAAGTCCAACTGTGGAATGCTAAAACTTAGTAGTGGTTATGCAACAAGAATTTGGTTGTGTTAAACACAGAAGAGCCTCCCAGGCCTTGGGCATAAAGAATTGCCAGCTCTGTACAAGCTTTACTAAATTAGAACTTTTTCTGAGTATATTGTTCTCTTGAAGAAAAGGATGCATGTGTAGATGAAAGACTGAGCTTTCAGGTCAAAAAGCATGTATTATATTTGCAGCTGAAAAAATGGATGTTGTCTTTTCGTGTACGTAGCTGGAACTTGAAACACAGATTTCTTGTTAAGATGCTTCTGATCCTTTTCTTTATTTTTTTTTTAAATGCTGTTGCCACTGCTTTTTTTAACAAGCAGTTTGCAATACTGCTTATGCACTGTTCTGTCCTTGTTTCATGCTCTTTCTTGGCTCAGCAAAGAAAGGTAAAAGCAGTAAAGCAATGCAAAATAGCTGTAATAAACCTTTCTTACATTTTTGTGGTAGTTTTGTTTTCTCATGATGATGAAGCATTTTCTTTATCTTACTCAAAAAAAGTGCACACATCAAGAATAACTTTTTTTTTTTAATACATATTCTGAGGTCTGTTTGATAATGGTACTGATGCCCCCACAGCAGGAAGCAGTGTGCCTCCTCTAGCTCTGCTGCCAATCAGGCACTGAATACTGCTTTTAAAGCTGATGGCTGCAGGAATGTACTGCAGCTGCTCCCCAGAAGACAGAGAACAGTGAGAAATAATGGGTCTTCTGTACAAGTGCAAAACTAAAAACATGTATAGGCAAATGGGAGGATCAATACAGCAATCTGCGAGGAAAACTGGAATGTTAGGCTTTTTGAAATCATTATAAATTTGATTCTGAATCATTTTCTCTGGTTTACAAAAAAGCCCAAATAAAAAGACTTTGTAGATACTTTTTCTTCTTTTTTTTTTTTTTTAAGCACATAGGCAGGTTGAGTAACTGACAGATAATTTAGTAGTAAAAGACTTAGAAGACAAATAACTGTGAACCTGCAGGTGACATTTCAAAGGCTCTCTTGCACTGAGCTACCTCCGCAGTGGTGGGGACTACGCTAGTGCAGTTATGTGACCAAGCACATCTGGTGGTAGAGGTTAAGAAATTACTTGTAATTAAACAGATACATGGTTCTTGGGAGTTCAATTTATTACAGTTCTGCAGGTGGAAACAGCCTACTTTGAGCTAAGCTTTATGGTGAGAAATGTTAGATGTCAACCTGCTGATAGTGAATGTCATATAGTTTTGTAAAAATTGGCTCCACTGAAGTTTTAGTAATGTAGTCAACCACCTGGGTGAAAAGTACCAACCAGCTGTGCTACCAGCTACTGCAGATACTAGTGTGGTGAGGAGACACTGCAGATGTCTTCTGTTTGGAGAAAGTATGACCCTTCAAGCAGTAGCTGCCAAAAAGCTCTTAAGTTCTTGAATCAAGAGCAGTGTTGTCCATGAGCTTAGGCAGAAGGAGGAAGAGCTAATCAGTGCATGCCCAAGTGTTCTCTCCTTCGTCATGTCCCTCTCTGTCCTCTAAGTACTGCTCACAGAGCCTGACCATGAGTCAGGAGAAACTTGAGTAGACCTCTGTGAGCATTGTAAGCATTCCAACTGTCTGTGCTGGGAAGGACAGGTACAGGCAGCAGCAGGAAGGACATTTTCTGGGTGACGCTATGGGACATTGCAAGAGCATTTGATTTTTTTTTTTATTTTTTTTTTTTTTTGGCCCCCCTGTCTTTTCCTCTCATCTTTGTTCATAAAGCACATGCACACCTACAAACATGAGATCAGCCCGTGTCTGAGGGGGACAGTGATTGAGTGATTGCAGGCTGGAAGAAGGGACAGCTGAAAGTTTTTAAAACACCATTTACTTAACAGGATAAATATGTTTGTCTAAGAAAAATGGAAACCAGAAAATTACACTAAACCAAGGCCAAACATTTGTCCAGAAGATTGCTAAAAACATCAGACAGCTAGGTTACCGCTAATTGAAGTCCATCTTTGTGTTGCTGGTATAAACTAAGAACTGGTTGGTAACGTAGGTTATAATTTCTGGTTGTGTACAAATATTTTGGAAAAAACATGCAATAATTACATGTAGGTCACTGCAATGCCACAGGATATTAGGCTAAAGTATCTGTGTGAGTCAATGAAGCTTTCAACTGTAAAAATAGGGCAAATTTCTCACATCCCCCTCCTCTATACAGCCCAGGCAAACTTCCAAATAGCAGTTTGATGTACCAAAATTATTTACACTCTTCTAGCAAATTAAATTCACAAATGGGTATGAATTAATGCCATTCTTTTTTCCAGGTTTACTTATCCTTCAAGGGAACTCATGTAAACAGACTCCTTAGTTTTAATTGTTTTAATTACATGTTATGATGCACTCTTTTTTTCTGCCCGTAAAACTTTTATATTGGGTCTTTTGAAGACAAGGATGTTGATCTCCAAAAGAGAAGCTGTATAAAAATACGAACTTTTGTATAATGCAAACGTTATGTACCAGGTTAGGTTTTTGCATGTATGACAAGGAAAGTTTGTACTTAATCCTGCAGTTGAATAACCTTTACCAACAAGACATTTCAAAAATAAATACTGACATCAGGTTGAGTCAACAGGACTTGACTTTCTCTAAACAGGTGAAATCCTGTAGCTGGATTAATCTGCACAATTCCTTATGTCCAGGTCCAGGCACTCCCTTTGACCCAACTTTAAAATATGGGTTTTCATGGGTATTTGCCATGATATATCATGTTGTTTTTCTCAAGTCTGTCTTTGAAGCAAGGCTCTTGAGCTAAATAAGTAATATATAGATTGTTCTGTGACATGTTTGACTTAGATTTTTTTTTTTTTNGTGTTTGGGAAAAATTGGGAAAGATCAGGCCTCTGCTGCAGAGCTGTGATGTAACTGTAACAGGCTTGTACTTCCCTGGGTGCGCTTCTCTTGTTTGGAGAAATAATTCTTTCCCAAATGAAATGAGCTAAATTTTATTGACGGTGTGGGAAAGATGTTGCATTACTTGTTGTCTTGTCCCCTGTGTCACGCGAACGTGTTGTCCCGTTACTGCTGAAGAAATCGGGGGGGTGAGCTCACGTCGGTTCAAAAGTCTCATTTGTTCATTACTGAAGAAGAGGGTAACGAGTAACTGAAGACTAACGAGTCTGCTGACTAAGCTAGAGACAGGCAGCTCTCAGCGCTGTTAGTGTTGGGCAGTTTGGGGGTCAGCAGGCTTTGGAGCCCAGCACGTGGTCTGCTGGGGACTGGGATCAGCATGGAATCAAAACTGCTGTTTCTCCTTCCACGTGTCCATTACAGCAAGGAGTTTGATGATAGAAAGAAATGAGTCCTTTCCTTCTTGCTTTTGGAAAGTGCCAGAACAGTAGTTACAGTCCCAATGTGAATTACTGGAAATACTAAGGACATCTCACGCTCAAACCCAAAAGTATGTTATTTGTTGGGATTTTTTTGTTTTTATTGACACAAACCTGGCCCTGCTCCCAGGAGCATTTTTGGCTCACTACCCTTAAGCTCCGGCAGTGGGAGCAAGCTGGGAGGAGGGATGCGTGGCTGGGACCAGCAGCAGGATGCTGGGGATGCGTTGCCCAGCCAAGGGTGGTCTGGCACAGTTGGTGGGATGGGACCAGCCTGACCCAAATCTTCCCTGCTGCACGTGTGCTGGTGGCCACACCGGGTATTCAGCCACACAGTGATGCCTGTAGTTGTTTTAAAAAGCTGTTTTATAGTAGTAAGTCCATTGCAATTAACCTTTAGGACTGTCTCATGTAAATACTGTGCTATCTGTGTAGTATATGCTGCAGTAGCTCGGCATTAGTGTATTCACACTAGATTTTGTGTGTGTATCTTAGGTGTGCCGTTGCACATTTTTATTGCACAATGTTACTCTTCTAGTATTTTATTAATGGCACAGTGAAAGTAGAATTTAGCTGTTACGTGCTTTGATCAGGAATTGACAGAATTAAGAAGCTATGAGTCTGAGAGTGCAGGGGGAAAATGGAAAAACATAGCATGAGTGCGATTGTAGTTCTCTCTGTGCCCAGCAAGGCAGGCAGGAGTGGATTTGGGCACAAACATCAGTGCAGTAGGGAATAATAAAAAAACCCAGCAAAACCTCAGAACTATATTGAGTGATTGTAATTATACCGTAAGTGAATGGTTGAGATGAATCAGAGATGTCATAACTTTATATTGATAGCCTTTAAAGAGTCACTCAACATAGCAGGAATAGCTTTTCTGAGTCTCAGCTCTCCTTGATGTCTGTGCTGTCTGGACTCAAGGTGAGAGTTCAGGTCAACTTCGACATTTTGGATAGAAACCTCTGCTGCCCAGGAGTACAGATGCCAGAAAGCACCAATTCATAGGCTGGAGCCTTTGCTGTGTGTCCTGTGTGACTTTGCAGCCCCATGTTGCTGCCAACGATTAGTGGGAGAGGTGATGGCGAGGTCCTTCCTGAGGTGAGCAAAGACAGCCCACACTGAGCTGCACTGGCACCTGCGGCTGAGCTGCAGGTGATCCCGCAGTAGATGCTGAGGACATATGTAGTGCAGGACTGGGAAGACACCCAAGTTCCAGTATTTTTGCTTGCTTGCTGGCATCTGCTTCTAAGGATTGAAGGCAAAGCCAGTGTTTGGTTTGTTCATTTCCAAACCGTCGGCAGAGTGGTCGCATAAGTACCAGGAGTAATGTTCATTCACAGCAGGAAGAAGCCACCTTTGGGCTTGCTGTAGTTACATGGACAGTTGATTGTGCCCATGTGGAAATCTGTTTGAAACTTGGCCCTTCACTTAAGCAGTGCGTGTGTGTGGATGCACAGGGGAAGAATGAGCTTTCAAGTTCGTTGGCATGGTAATGGGATGTTTATGTATTGGTCCAGAGCTCGCAGATATGGTTTTGTTCCATTTCCTAAACAGAGGGCATGCTAGCTGGAATTTAATAACATTTTTGCATTAGAAGAATACCACTGAGTTGATTAAATTATTGTGGGATGAGTTTCAGTTCTCTGTTCTCTTGATTTATAGTCTCTTTATTGCTATCAAATTATTACTGTATTATTCTTTCCTCTAATAAGTGTGTCAAATTACTGTACTAAAAAGTGATTTTGTTTAATTAATGCAAGTTTCTTCAATCTTTTGCTTCAGCCTGGCTATAATCCGAACATCATTTACAAAACTTACATAAAAGCAAATTTAATCTGGACTTGTTAAAAGGCAAGCCATTGCTGATTCATAAAAGTTGTATGTTCTGTATTCTTCACTGGCATCAGTATTGCTTGTTCTCTCCAGACCCTGCTGCTGTCATGTCAGGGTTACTGAAGCTAGTTTCTCCTGCTTCATCTCCAGTACCTAAAGGGGGCCTATAGGAAAGATGGGGAGGGCCTCTATCAGGGAGTGTAGTGGTAGGTCGAGGAGTTAGTTTTAAACTGAAAAACTGAAAGAGGGTGAATTTAGATTACATACTAGGAAGAAATTCTTTACTGTGAGGGTGATGATGCACTGGAACAGCTTGCCCGGAGAGGTTGTGGCTGCCCCATCCCTGGATGTATTCAAGGCCAGGCTGGATGGGGCTTTGAGCAACCTGGTCTAGTGGAAGATGTCCCTGCTCATGGCAGGGGCGTTGGAACTAAGTGATCCTTAAGATCCCTTCCAACACAAACCCTTCTATGATTTCAAGAGTTGGAAATACCTTCACTATGGCATGAAGCATAAGTTTTGGTTTTTTTGCTGTCTTGCTGAGGGGCAATGAATAGCACTCAGAAGCAAAATAGTTTGACTATCAGCTAGGAGTTTGGATGTGAGATCTCATGTTGAGCATGGGATGTTTCTGGGGAATGTGGGTAAAGCAGCTTGGCCTCAGCAGACTTACTTTGTGAAATTTCATTAACAGAAAAGCAAAAACTGTTCTGCAGGATTTTATGGGGGAATTGGGTAAAAGTGGGAGAGACCTTTAAAAGCTGCCTTTATTTCTTACTAAACAGATGCCACTTTAAAGCACCCAGATCTTTCTACCCACCCCTTTTATCTGCCTTGGTCTCTTGTCTGGCCAGATTGAGGAACTACTCCGCTTTTTGGGGAGATTTAGATATGGACTATACTCACTCTCAATGGAGACTGCTTTAACCCTGTGTGCACTGCCTATCCAGACATCTAAGAACATCATCCCCACCCACACCTTGCACTTGCAGAATGGCCCAGCCATTGCAGGAGGTGTTGGGCTTGCTGAAGCAGGCTTGGTATTGGGAGCTGGGAACCAGTGTCTGTACCTTGCAGCAGTGGGGGAAGGCTGGCCAATTCATCCTATGGTAACCTTGCACATGTTCTTCCTCTTGCCTTTTAGGTTCACCTTTAAAAATCACATTTCCCCACTGTCCTTGCCAGAATAGGTAATGAGAGTAGGAACAAGCCACCCCTAAAGAAAAAGTATTGCTTTAAAAAAAAAAAATCAAACAAAACTATTGAGGAGTAAAACCTTTCAGAAAAGAATATTCTAAATTAAACAACAGTGTGCTGATAGTAAAATAATGGGATTTAATTTTACAGACAATTTGCCCTTGGGCTTCTGCGAGTCATTTTTGAGTTTGTCCTTGCCTGCAAACTGTTAAGAGCAGCTAATTACTCTGAAGTAACCTGCTTGTCATACTGCTGCTGGTCACACTTATTTTCCCTATTGCTTACTAAAATTCACTGAAAGTGACCCAAACACAGTATTTCCAGACCTTATAAATAGCTTTACAGATGTTTGTAGGATTTCCCATTCCCCAAGTACTCAGTTACATAGAGCAAGCTATAGACTTAATCTGTGCTAAACAATGGGTATCAAGTACATGGTTTTAGCATTGAAAAATACCTGCCGTGCTTCACATCAAGAATATTCTTTACTGAGTTGTCTCAAATTCCAGAATAGTGGTGTTCTTAGGTGTTTTTAAGTGTGTGTATACACATCTCCCTCTATATATATATAGAGGTGAAATGGTTGCTTGCAATACTGTCACCTTGCAATTGATGTGGAGCAGATTGAAAAGATGTTAAATGTATTAAGAACATCATGCTTCTTCATTGGGCAAAGATTTGTAAGCTAATTAGCAACATCTAGTCATACAAATAAGCCTTTGTATTTGATATTCTCAAAGTACTTTTCTGTGTTATGTGCTGGTTCTGTGGATTTTTTTTGCTGCTAACCTTTGAACTTTTTTCTTTAAGAAACTATCTAGCTTGGCAAAGCTTTGTAAAGCTCATCCAAATGTGACTGAGCCTTGCCTCTTGTATTACAGCATTGTCAAATGAACGTCCTCCTATAGGCAGACACAAATAATGCCTGGCTGAAAAATGTCCTTGCTATGCTTGAAGTTAACGTCATTCCACTTCTAGCATTTAAAAGGTCCTAAACATATTTGAGAACCTACTACTGGTTTCCTCTTTTGTCTGCTTCACAAGAACGACCAAGGCTGGGTTTTACTTCCAGTTAATGTTTTAAATGCTGTTTGGTGAATGTTTTGCCTATGCTTTTTGCTTTTCTTTGAGCATAGTTATCATGATTTGCATCCTAGTCTGCTGAGGGGTTTGTTTGGTTTTTTGGGGTAGGGTTTGTTTTGGGATTTTTATTTATTTATTTTGACTGATGAGAAAAGGTAATCCAAATCCTGAATTTCTCATTGTCTGCAGAGAGAGGCTGTCATTCCAAGGGGAGTGGAGTGCTTGTCAGCCGGGGGGACAGGAGAGCACCAGGAATAGAGAATGTGTATGTCTAACCATTTGTACGGTGTGACACATATCTTAATGTTTTCTAGGATATTAATAAGGAAAAATCAGGAGGCAGCCAGCTATATTTGTGCCAATGTACCTTTAATGTAATTTCCCTTTGCTCTCAGTGAACATTGAGTTCCGCATTACACTGCATGCAAGTTACAAATGAGCATTTGCTTACAGGCTAATTAAGCATAGCTTAGAGCAGTACTTAATTGCAACACTTCAAGCAATACAGAGGAACTTGAAGTCAATCTGGCTAACAAGAAATTAACTTAGTACTCTGCCCAAGGTTGTGCTAGCTGCTGTGCCTGTAAAGTTTCATTACTGCTTACCCATTCTTATGTTGCATGGAATAGTACTTGGGCAATCTCCAGAAGTCCCTTTTTGTTTAGGAGAAACCTTTAGGGTTTGAACTACAGCAGGAAATTCTACAAGAAGCAGACAGAGCGAAAGCATGATGGAGTCTTTAGCGGGCAGTGAAATTGCTTGTGCAGCAGATGCTGGCTTTGAGTGTCTTTAGCAGTTCATCCATCGAACAGATGTCCAAACGGGTCTAAGTTGAAAGACTCTGCTCTGTTGATGTATAACCGTTAAAATGAAAGAGCTGAATGAACTTTCTGTAAAGCTTTCTATAGGTTGCTTTTATCCCTTAAATAAATAAATAATCTAGTAACTCTGAAGATGATGAAATAAATTTTACAGCACTGTAAGCATGCTCACATCAATTTCTTTTCCTTGCCTCTTTCTCAAGCCTTTTCTAACATGCAGCTGTAAAAACTGTGGTGGTTAACTGACTCTCCTCTAGGATTATGTGTGTGCAAATGGCTTGTTTTTCCCCTAAGCCAGAGCCTTACAAGGACTAATGGCCCTACTTTCAAATAGCAGCTATTAAGGAAGGGGAAACCCTAGTAAAATTCTAACAAAAATAATATAATAAAATGTTGATAGGGCCAGATGTATTCAAAGTGACTGCATTCCTTTATGAGTTTGCAGCAACCTCTGCTTCCTACATGATTGGTTTAATCTCTACTACGATTACGTCTTACCTGAACGTACATCTGCAAAGTATCTGGAGAATGCAACTTAAAGGCAATATCTGAGTATAAATACTGATGGAGTATAGAGGAATCGCCTGCCTTCTTTTGGACTGTTTCATTATTCTTTTTTAAAATCTGTAAGTGTATGGAAGTAGAAACTACTTTTTTTTTCTTTTAAATTGTCTGACACTGTTTAAGTGGTATTTCAAACCAGTAAGGGCTCACTGAATTCAAGAAATACATCAGAAATATCTGGAGAAAAAGTATTTAAAGTCTGAGATGGTGGTAGCTCAGATTGCTTGGCTTAGACTGTGTGTCAGTGCAGAGCTCTGACCTTAATACAAAAGGACTTCTTCGTTATTTGTGTACAAAAGCACTTCTGTTGCTGCAAAACTTTCACAAGGCCAGTTTTGCTGTGGTGACTTAACAGACCTTTTGAAAGATTGTTCAGGAGTATTTCTTTGTTATGTGGAGTGATTCTCCTTTTCCAGTACAACCATAATAAAATATTTTTGGGAAAGACGTATTTGACTTTGCATAACATGGTTGCAAGTAAGGTTTACATGCTACAGCTGAACTATCACTATCGGGAATTAAGTACCTATATTCATTGCACATTGAACTACAAAATGTGTGCATTAATGCAAGACAAACTTGGAGGTCTTTACCTACAACCGGCAAGCGGTAGTAATAACTGTGCTCTTCATACTCTTTGCTCTGCAGTGGCATTTTTTTGGCTTCTGGAAAGTGGTGTAGAGTAATGAACATACCCAGCATAGTTGTTTTTCCCAGATATAGGCAGCCCTTTCTCAAATCTCAGCTTGCACGAAGCAGTGATGAAAATCTCTAACTTTGGAAGAGGGTACTGGAATTTCTTGCTGAAGATATTTGTGTCTGACATGGTAATGTTGAATGTTTCTATCAGTGATTGGCTCAATTTCAATGTACAAATCACCCATAAGCTCTGACACAGAGTTGAGTTTAATCAGGCTTCAGTTATCAGACTGAAGGGGGTCAGATATTCATTTGAGGTAGACATGACAGTCACAATCCTATACTGTCTTCCTGCTCAAAAACCTCTTCAGGCATCTGCTTGCTTTGTGTTAAAAACAGTAACGGCAAAAGCTATTTTGGGAAGGTGCTGCATCCCACGTTTTGCTTCATTAGTGCCATGTCTAACCAAGGGACCTTTGCATGTGCTTCACTGCTCCCCACCCAAAGTTACATTGGCCCATGAGGGGACAACATTATCTTTCCAGAATTGTGTCTGTTTGCCTTTAAGCATATTCCATTGTAAAACTGAAACAAAACTTTCAAACACATATCACTATTGAGCAAAATTTAGGTGATACTTTTTTTTTTTTTTTTTTACATATAATGATAAAGAGACGAGGGAATGTAATGTTAGGCAACCACTTACGGTAGTGTTTCACAGTGCCAAGAAATATGATCATGTTTAGACACACTGTGGCTGGGAATTATTTCTGTGAACTATGGTTATATAAAAATTAAATCTCTTATTTGGGTTGCTTGTCTGGGTATCTCCAGTCAGTGGTGAATTACAGTAGCTCCAATTCATGCCCCTTTAGGATAGCAAAATGTGGAAGATGTTAAATTTCTTTGTAAAGAGTAGGAACCTGAATCATCAGTGATGACTAGACGTACTTAGATTGAGGGGGCTAGTAACAGCTGAAATGACTACCACCTCTGTGTAGTTTGGGTGGAAGACAAAAAACCTTAAACTAGGCAATGATATGTGATGGAGAATACCCTTTCCTTCCCCTGATTTACTGAACCGTTTCATTAGGACCAAATCTGGCCTTGTTTTTAAGTGGGAAATATTTGTTGACCATTCGCCTGCATGGCCAACCTCCTCATGAGTTACTCCCCCTGGCAGAAACAGCAGAGTTTGTTTATCAGGAGAGATGACGGCAGCTGCAGGGCTGATTTTTTTCCATCATCTGTTAAGGGCCTGTGAAAAATGATCAGTTTCTAACCACATTCTTCTTGTGCAAATTAAAGTCAGGGCTCTTTCACACATCTCCACGATGTTTTAACTTCAGAATGCAGTGTTCAGATATCTGAGGTAGCCATTTTCAATACATGAACACATACAAGATTTGGAAAGGGAATATAGACTTTCATGGACAGATACTTTTAGACATTGGTACTTGATACATGATAGTGATGCCAATTCTTGTGGAAAAAAAAAAATAATTTTGGAACAAATGCAAATCTGTGAGGCAGAGGAAGGAAAATATCTTCTAGAGCCAATAAGCCCATAGGGGAGAGTAATAGCAGGAGTTTCTAAGGAGAGGGTTGTGGAATTAGGCCACCGTTTCACAAAGTAAATGACCTCTGATTTGCCTGCTGATTTTTGTGCTAGGGAAAGCTACCCTCACACCTTGTTTTGAGTAGCAAACCAAATGCAACAAACTTAAGTTGGTTTGTGAAGAAGGAAGGAGGGTTTATTTCCCCATATTAATGAACTTTGCAGCAGACAGTCAAAGTTGTTAAGACGTCTCTCTGTTTCAGTTTAAAAAAAGCTGAATTTGTCATCTCAAGGTGGTTTCCATGTTGAACCCCGGAATGAAGCTACATGTAATTTATCAATTCCAGTCTGTACACGTTGAAAATAATGGTCTTTACAGAGAACGTTAAGCTGTTGGGCTTAACACAGCACAGTCTGTGGAAGGGAAATGTGTTGCGTGACACCTAGGACAGGATGCACTTTTTCATTTATTCTTGAAACACAGTTTCCATGGTATAACTTGAGTAAGTTCATGCACTAGCTATTTTCTTATGCTTTAAAAAGGGAAATTCATAGAGTGGATAGGTTGGCAAAGCCTCAGTTGATGCGAGCCAAGCAAACTTGGGTTGTTTTCTATACAGCTGGGTGCACTGAAAGAAGAACCTGCAGAACTCTGGCAACGAATCCACAAAACCACTTATTTCTTGCAAGTTACACTCGTGTATGATCAGTGTCTGTTATGTTGAAGGGTATATGAGCAACAGTTGAACTGAAAATAGTTCCAGTACAGAGTATTTTTTTGTTAATACCCCAAAGCTAGCCAAAGATTTTTACTTTTGCCATGTGTAATCTTGTGCAACAAGATGGGGGAGTTGTTGAAGAAGCAAGTGTTGTGACACTTTTCTATGTTGTACAAAAGGCAAGATAGATTCTTCTCCAATAAGAAACCTTATGGTGATTATGCTAAGCCACCATCTAAAGATACAACCTTCTGAAGCTGGAAAAGACAATAAAGGTTTTCCCGTGTTGTAGAATTGTCTCTGAATGAGTAAATAGTGATAAAACGTGACATTTGCAGGTCAGCAGACTTGTGTTGGATGCATAAATGCAGTATTATTAATAAATACTAATTATTATTGCCAGTTATAATTAATAGTGTAATAGGGACTCTTTTGTCTTTAGAATAATTTAGTTTTGACATGTACAACTATGTATTTAACCTAAGAAATTCTAATGGTGATGGAACAGGAAAAGTAGGTGATGCAATTTGAAATCTATAGAATGAAAATTCAGTGCATGTTACTAGTTTATAAAAATGCTAGACCACAATAAGTGTATAGTCTAAAAGAAACAGGTCTTAATATGCAAATTCATACCAAAGCAAGCTAGTGTCTGGGGGAGAGGAAAACCACTTTATATTCATATATATATATATTTATAAAGTTTTGTCTAGAAGGGACTATTACTATTTTGCCTCAGATCCTAAACTGAGATGTTTACATATCTTCCCTTATATGTTGATTTAAGTTGTACTCTTGCTCTGTAAGCGTAGCCTTCTTAAAGTTGTTCTTGTATAGCTGAGTCTGTTTGCCAAGTCCACAATATTTTTTTATAATTTTTTATTTTGGATGGGAATGGAATTAACTCACTTATGGAAATAGAATCTTCAGAATAAGAAAGATGTCCAAAGGTTGATCTACCTTCTGCCAGCCAATCTGGAAAAAAATATGAGCTTGTGAAAAGGCAAACTAAACCTGACATCAGTGCCTTTACATTCTCTTTCAGTTTTTCTGTGGTTCAGTTTAAGAAGGTTTCAATGACCTAGATTTTTCTCAGCATAATCCTTAAAGAAGATGCGTGATGTAAATAGCCATCAAAATCCTTTAAAAAATTTGTCATTTGTGCTAGAATGGAAATAACGTTACTGGTATCTTTGCATGGTGGATTTCTTGAACTTATCGCCAATAATTTAGGGGGAAGGAGAAGAAGGGAGCACTCTTGAAGGTAATGGCTGTTATGTGTTAACTATAATACATAAAAATACAGAGTTAACTCCCTTGTTACTGTCTTTCTGCATCCCAGAAACATTTAATTTCTCCATGATCAGCAACAGTAGTAAGCTGCTGTTAAAAGATTTCCAATTTAATACTGTGAAGAATTGATTTCAAGGGAGTGTCCTTTGTCTTAAAGAGTTGCACAATATTTGGTCTTTCTTCCGGGGCTCTTTTTCATATTCATTTGCCTATGCTAACCAAAGAAACTAGGCATGTGAGCTATTTGAATATAAATGTCTTTCTGATACAGCTAATTATTTTAAATGTTTAATGGGAGCCTGGTGAAAATTGTTGCATAAACTTTTCAATTAAAGAGAAGGCTCATTGATTGCATTTGCACAAGATGGTTAATTGGATGGACAACACAGGATAAATACATTTGGAAATTATCTCAGACTACCTACTTTTAGGGGGCTGCCTATAGGGAGGAGAAAGCTTTGTTTCCAATCCACTTCAAAGATAAGATAGCTTAATTGGAAGCTGACTGTGCCTTGACAGCTTCAGAGCAGCAGTGACTTCCATGCAAAATAATCTGAAGCAGATGCTGAATGAAGAAGTAGCATTTTCTTTCATGCAATCTTTGGCATCAAATCCCTAGCATTATGTTATCTAGTTCTGTATCGGGAAAGATTTTTTTTTATTTATTTTGTGATGCTGGTTTCAGCACAATACCTCATCTTTAGATTTACACAGTTAAGTTCATCAGCCCTTGGCAAATGGACTTTAAGGGTTTCTGACACTTAATGGGGAACTTTGAACCACTGTGGCATGGCTTGGGAAGATACTGATAAAAGATCCTAAGGTTCCTAAACTGTGATCTTTTTTCTTTTAGTTAATATCATGGTACTTGTGTAACTCTGCACTATTCGTATAAGAGATTACAGGCTGGAGAAGCAGGCGGCCAGAAACCTCATGAAGTTCAGTAAGGGCAGCTGCAAAGTCCTGCACCTGGGGAGGAACAACCCCATGCACCAGTACACGCTGGGGGCCAGCCAGCTGGAAAGCAGCTTGGCAGAACAAGAACTGGGGGTCCTGGTAGACACCAAGTTGAACACAAACGAGCAATATTCTCTTGACATAAAGAAGGCTGATGATATCCTGGAGTGTCAAAGGCAAAGCATTGCCAGCAAATTGAGAGAGGTGATCCTTCCCCTTTATTCATCACTGGTGAGGCCATGCCTGGAGGACTGGGTACAAGTCTGTGGTCCCCAGTACAAGAGAGACATGGACATAATGGGAGAGCATCCAACAAAGGGACACAAAGGCAGTTAAAGGATTGGAGCATTTCTTCTATGAGGAGAGGCTGAGGGAGCTGGGACTGTTTAGTCTGGAGAAAGCTCAGGGGCATCTCATTAATGTATATAAATACCTGAAAGGAGGGTAGAAAGAGGATGGAGCCAGGGTCTTTTCAGTGGTGCCCAGGGAGGCAACAAGCACAACCTAAAACACAGGAGGTTCCCTCCAGGTATCAGGCAATACTCTTTTAACTGTGAGGGTGACTGAGCAGTGGCACAGGTTGCCCAGAGAGGTTGTGAAATCTCTATCCTTGCAGATATTTCAAAGGATGTTGTCCCAGGCTATGGGTGGCCTTACTTGAGTAAAGGGGGGGACACCAGATGACTTCCAGAGGCCCCTTCTATGTCCCTGTGATTGTTATTAAGCTTTTACAATGGAAGAACAAAAGGTTAAAGGCACTGTGATTGTGAAATAGATCATGTTTGTGTTATGTCTTTAATATTAAGTTTGGAATTATGAGGATAAAGCTCAGGTTAATTCATTTACAACTATTTCGTTTCTAAGAGTGATCTTTTTACTTGCCTAGTGTGTGCCAGTGTTATCAACTTAATCCACTTAAACTTCTTGTAACAATTCTGTTAAAATTTACTTTATTGGAGGATTTCTGTGTTGAATGTTTGAATCTTATTTGACTATCAGTATTACTGAAATTAGGCAGTGGTAATCAAAGTATACATAAATCTCCCTTTTACTTAATACCTCAGCAAAAATAAAGAGGAGCCAGTTGTCTGATTTATAAATGCTGAGGACCTGGACCAGAGCACTTAGAAGATGATCTGTTCTCATGGGAAATCCTCAGCCTTGGAGGCACTAAAAATGAAATCACTCAAATGCTTATTCAACTGATCATAAGGGATAGCACAGCTTTCAGCTTTAGAATAAAAGATTACCAGTTGATAGAAAAGATGATGGAAAAGATTTAAGGGTTGGGAAATAAGGTTTATATGATTCAGTGAAGCTTTGCACTGAAATCTGCTTGATAAGTGTCAGTGGAATACTGATAGTGCTGTACCCATAATGGTGAAAGCCTGGTCTATGACTATGNGCTTTCGAACAGGTAGCTGTGTTGGTCAGCAGTAGAAAGCAGTGCTCACGTATTTTTGGTGTGACCCGTGATGGGAGTTGCAGAGAGCGGGCATGTTTGTCTTCAGGGATGGGCTAAGGAGAGGAGAGGAGGGTGATACTTCAAACTGTGCTGCTGAAAACAGTGTGAAAAACAGAACAAGAGAAGAGGAAAGGCTGTTGCTGCTCAGAGACAGTGATGTGGCCACAGGTCTTTCAAAGCACCTTGTGTGCAGGCTTGCTGAACGTCTTATTCATTGTAGCATTAGTAACCTTCTTTTAAAAAGTTGGAATGAAGGCTGCAGACTTCCAGCTGAATAATACCATCTATAATGAGCTGACTACTTCCTATTTGAGCCACTGCTGCTCAAGAAATTAGTGCCTGGAAACCTCAGTACACCTAGCCTGTAGGGGAGAGCTTCTCTAGAGGACATTGTTGTGAGTAAGACTGTTATAGAGGACTGTTTAGTTGCCTTTGTTTCTCAGCTTTTGGTAAAAACTAGTTGAATTCTTTCAGTTCCTAATAGGCTGTGTTCAGATACTAAGCTCTCCGTTTCTATAATGTCATGTATTGCTTGTTCGGCATCTTTTTAATTAGTGACATTTTATTTAGTCCAAATTAAATATGCCAGATGTAGCTGATTTACTGGCTAACAATGATGAGTGAGGGGAGGGAGGGAGAGCTAACATTATATAGCCGTCTGTTCTCAGGGAAGTTGTGGTGGGTTTTTTTTTTTATTTTTTTTATTTCTAGTTCCACAAGAGAAGTTGGAGTGTGGTAACCATGGCAGCAGGGAATTTGTCCCTGTAAGCTAAGCAAAGGGTTGGGTTGTGTGGGGGTTTTTTTGTGTTTGTTTTTTTGTTTGTGGTGCCCCTACTAGGAGGAAGGGGTATGCAAAATGGTCTGGAGCAAGCCCTGGAGAGGGAGGTTGGAGTAGATAAGTCAGAGCGCTTTCCATGGAGTTAAAACTAGCATGCATGGATGAATGGGTGCAGCAAAGGAGCAGAGCAGTGAGAGATGTGAACAATTTCTTGGTAACTTGAATCTGTGCACTAGGTGTTTTGGGGCAGGGTGGTTAGAAACTATATGCTAATAAATCTCTTGTGTGGTTGTGTTTGGGTTTTCTCCAATATTTTTCTCACTTTTTTCCACTGAAAATGAGTAATTCTTAGCAGGTTGGAAGAGAGTGAAATTTGCTTGAGGCTAGCTGCATTCAAGAGAGAATATCTAGCTTAGTCATGATGACATAACCCCAGATTTTGCATCAGCCCAAGAAACTTTTGATGTATCAGTCTTGAACTGTGCGGGGAATGATTGCTTTCTTCTGATGTCTAAATCTACTAAAAATTAAAGAGCAGAGCAGTTTCTCATTAAAGTAATTGCTGAAAATGAGAATTGCAGGCGCATTGAGGAGAGGATAACGTCAGCTCTCTTCTCCCACTGACATAACTTTTCCTGAGCTAAGATCTGCAGGGGGTTAATTCTCACCACACAATCGATGCTTACACAGTTGCACAGAAATACTCTCCCAATGTGAACAGCTCTGTTAAAAGCATTTATTGTGTGCGTGTGACAAACTGACCCATAAAACATCCTGAACGTTGCAGGCAGCAACAATTAGCCGATACTCGCTGCTTGAAATCACCAGCTTCCAGAGCCGGTAGCTTGGGAGATTAGAAGCTAAGCAATATTGCTGAATACTATACAGCGAGAAGGCAGCTGATGGCTGGCCATTAGGGATGCTTTGCCATGCTGCCGTAGTTAAGCCTGTCACCCGCTTGTTATAAAGCACCCCACTTTTATTGCCAGAGCAGTATGAACTCAGCCCTATTGGGAAAACCTGTTGTGGGTTGCAGCTGATGCTGTCTGAGCACAGGAAGTTTGTATTTCCAAGGTGTGCATGAGCTTTCGGGATTTTCAGCACAGAGATGCTGTTAGGCTCTGAGTTTCATAGTGTATTTGTACTTCAGATTCCCATCGTCAAATGGTCATCATTCCTTGAGTGCCTGGAGGTTACGGCCAGTCTTGGTTACGAGTCTTTCTCCTGGTTTTGTCTTTTTTCCCATTAGCTTCCATGACCTTTTACACTGCCCTAAGTTGCTCTCATCCTCATATTTTCACACTTTGGTCGGTTGTAGCCCACGTGATATACCATACTTGATTGTTCTCTGATTAAGTTCATACATTTTTTTCATTTTTTTTTGTTTTGGTTTCCAGCTTCCCCCTCTCTCCTGGGAGCTTTGATGTAACTGCCTGGTTTGGGATGTCAGCGTTGGTTCATTGGGATGTGGAGGGGAATGAAGGGACTCTTGTGAAGAGAGATAATTGATTATTGTTTTTTTAATCTAATGCACCTCTATATGTGTCATGAAAACGCTTTTTATCCTGCTGTTGTCAGTTCTGGCAAGACTTTTCAGATCTAGGAGCTGGGCCTTCAGCTGAGACCTTGCTTTCATTAATATTTTTAATTTATTTTAGCCTTCAGGGCTGTAGAGAAAACCTTAGGAACTCTGCACTTGCAAGCACTAGGGAACAAATTTAGAAGCTGTTGCATCTTTGGCTTTTTCATTCCTTGTGATTACTTTGAGGGGGGAGGGAGGAAGAAGCAGGAGTGGGAAGAGGGTCTATCTTTTTCTTCCTCTGTATTGCACTCTAAGTTTGTAATTTCTGTCCAGCCTTGCGTTTTCTGCTTGCTTAGATTCCTTTGCTACCAGACTAGGTAAATTGGATTGCAGTTGTTTAAGACAAATTTCGTAACTACTAGTTCTTAAAATAATGTGTTTGTTTTGTCGTGTCTGGACATTCCAAATATAGCCTATTTGGCATCATCCCTGATTGTTGGGCTGTTGTTGTTGGTTTATTTCTGTTATATCAACCACAGTCAAAATCCCACGGTCCCACTGTATCAGATAGGAGACAACCACTGCACCAAAGGTTTTCACATGCATTAAAAATGCACGTATTTTCAAATAATAATCTACAATTACCAAAGATACCTTTGAAAGTGATCTCTGATTCCTTTCCTAATAATACATGGCTAGGTCAGTGCATGCAAAGGGAGGACCGGAGCCAAGTCTACCTCTATACACAACCCTTAATTTCTGCTCTACAACCTCTCTGCTCCTTTCCCCTCAGGAAAACATGCAAAGGAAGGGGAATTTTGTGGACTACCCATGTAGAAGTTGTACTTGGACAATAGTAAATCAGAGCACGAAGCCAATTGTACGCTGCCAGACTCCATACTGAAATGGCATTCTGGCTCATAAGGTACCCTGGGTGCTCAGATGGCAAGTGCCTCAGATGCAGTTTTCACCATGCTGTACTGGGAAAGAAGGAACCATCCAAGTCTTCAGGACCTGCACCATCTTTCTAAATCTTATGGGAAGCTGCTCCCTGGAGCCTTGCTGCACCGTCTGCCAAGTTTCAAATTAATGTGGTTGTTGTGGTTGAAAGCCTGTGCAGCAAGGAAGATGTGGTAATAACTCCTTTTCTACAGAGTAATTTATAATGGCAAAACAATTTAAAATACTCAGTAACTAGCCTAGTTACGAATTTTAATCAAGAAATTATTACGGTTTTTCTTCATATTACCCTTTCTAGGGCTGTTAGTGACTCAAATTGTGTTTGCAAGAACTTTTCTACTAAACCTTTCTCTTGGAGAAAATTCAGCCAATAAATAACACATTCTGTAAGCACAGCTGAGGAAGATTGCAAACTATCGAGGGATAAATTGCACAATAAAATATATGAAAGATAAAGGTTAATGCCAGCAACATCACTTAATGTCTTTCATTACATAATCAAAGGAGTGTAACAGTGCCTGTAACTATCTTTTTTTCTGTACATAAAGGATCTCAAAACTAGAAAGGACTTTTGCGCAAGAAGCAATTGCTGTTGGGATGAGCTGTGTGGAGAGAAGGGAGCTCATTTAGAGACTTATAATCAAAACTAATGGGAACTACTGGGTGGAGGAGGATGCAGGCTCAGAATAAAATCTAAGCTGTCAGTGCTGTGACCACAGGAAGAACCTGGACCCCCAGATTCGGAACTGGGTAAGCTGGCTGTTGCTGGGCTGCCTTTCCACTGGTGTGGACTGCTACTGTGTGAAAGCCTATCTAAACTGCTTCCAAAGCTTTCTCTCTTCCAGCATCCTGCAAATACCCAGAAGCTTCAGCAAAATTCATAAGGGCCTATTGTTACTCTTAAAAGGATTGAAAATTAGACTTCTTTCTTCTACCTAAAAATGAGAGGCAAACAAGGCATTGAGTGGGAAGACAAAATGTCAGACGGGTCAAATGATTTATCTGAACACGTGAGCACTAAACCAAAGTGGGAAAGAGTGAGACAGCTTTTGGGGATACTATCACAAAATCTGTGTGTTTTCTATATGCAGGCATATAGAACTTAAAACTGTATTCTGCTATTTATTTGTAAAATATGGAAATTATAGGATGGCAACTTGCAGTTCCCAAACCTTCTGCCTCTTAAGTATGTGAGCACATGTTGTAATAAATCTTTTGTCCATGCAGGCAGCGGTTATGTCTTGAAAACACACTCTGTACAGTCTTTTCTTAAAAGTATATTGCACAATTGACACCTTCGCATGTAAAGAGCTGAGATTTTTGAAGAAGCTTCGATGCAGTTGCTGTAAAAGCCTAAGCCTATACTGAGTATAACCTAAATATATAACCTAAAACCCTAATACTTTAAGTTTTGAGAAGATAGAAACAAATAATGAGTATAGACTTCATCCAGTGTCTGTTACAAATAGCCATTTTCACACGTAATTTTGAATAAGAGGAGGAAAAGATTTGGCTTGCTCTTACAATATTTGGTTTTTAACCTTTAATAATACCCCAAATGTGCTCACTGTATTTGTTCCTTTAAATGTGCTTTGTGTATATGCAACATCACACACTTTGCTTATTTTTTAAAGCTCAAATGTCAACAATTGCAGTGTGTAATTATGCCAATAGCGCAGAGAGACATGTTTGCTTGATTAGTCACTGTGGCCTGAATTCAGCCAATATAGCTTACGGCATCCAGCTGAAGTCCAGAGTCAGGAGCCTAGATTCCCTCTGCAGCTAGCAGAGAGACACAAATGCCTTTGTCATGTGCTTTAGCTCTTAAGTTACCTCATCTCTCTCCCTTAGCTTCAGAAGGGATTTAACTCTCTAAAATTACCTGGGGTGAACATGGGCCTGGGTGTTCGTACAGGACCAGTTCAGAAGCGCTAACCCTCCAAATATAGGTGCTGACTTGAACCAGGTGCTAATGTCCTGCCTCTCTCTGTCCACGCTGCTGTGATTCCCCAAACCTCTCTCACTGGTATGACCCTCACAGATTATTTTAGTTCAGTATTTGGTGTTTGAACATAAGATGATACTGTGGTTCCCCTTCAAGTCAAGTTACTCCTCTGATTCTGAGAAATGGGTATAAAATTCAGTAGCCCCAGCAAAGAGGGACAGAATTGGGATTTTGCACATGGCCAACTTAAGTCTTTTTTTTTTTTTCTTTTTTTTTTTTTGATTGCTGTTCTGAATATGAAAGTCAAAGCCTAAGAACTTGATCTTATAACAATTGTTCTCCTTTGTTGTTCATAGGCTTTTAAATGTGTACCTAAATATAGTATATGCCAGAAGAGAGAGTTAATGTTGCTATGAGAACCTTAACCTCAGCAATTCCTAGGGTTTTGTGTTTATGGGGGGGAAGCAATGATCAAGTAACTCACAGTTGTTTTTCTTTTATAAGGAAGTACTCTCTGATGCCTTGTGTATAAGTGATCCTGTCTGCAGTGTATTGCTGTTACTGCTGCTGTTTCTCTGAAGGGCTTTTTACCTGCATGAGCTGTGCAGCAGAGGATGCAAAAAGAGCCATAGGGTTGACCTATATATTTATTTTATTGCAGTACTTGAAATTCCTGTGTCTTACAAAGCTGCCTTAATGCTCCTGGGCAAGTAAGAGGGGATGCTCCAGTGTGTGGATGTGGTTGACCAAGTTGTTTGCCTGTTAGGTGTGTACAGCGCATGCTTAGAGGCTTTCTTTTTCAAAGATTTGCAACTTTAGGAAGCCAAACCTTATTTTTTATTGCCTCTTCACCTAGGCAAATAGCACTTCAAGGCTAACCTGCATGCACAGCTTGAGTCTTCAGCAGCTTTGAGTTGATTGATCTAATTGAAAGCTTCCCCATTCCTCCAGTGATTCCGACTCTGCTCTTGTGAGACCATGAGCATAGAAAGTTTTCAGGAAAATGTTCTCATCAAAACAGGACTCCAGTGAAATGAGCAAGTACCTGCCTGGTACATAGGTGCCTTCTGCAATAAATTGCACCTTCTGCTTGCACAAGGTACATACATTTCAGTTCAATTTTCTTCCTATATACCTTGCTGATGGTACAGTTCTCATGTGTGAACAACCCTCATGAGTGAAACCTGGTTATGAAAGTCAAAACTTGCTGGACTGATTTTCTACAGCTCTTGGTAATGATTCTTCAGGGTATTTATTGGCTTTCTGTGATGTCTGTAATCTTTGTCTCTTACAAAGACCTTGCAGAACCTTTTATATATTAGATTTCAGTCAGATTTGTGGTAACTAGTACTCTTTCCTTATACCTAGTTTGGTCATAATTCAGGATAACAAAGGTTGGTTTGCACTGATAGAAACTACAAGGTCATTAATTTCAGAGTGTAAAATGCAAATTTGGATCCATTTGATGCTGGAGATTTTCAGCATAATGTCATTTAAAAGTGTGAATTTTTATGATACTTGTATATAGTCATAGCTTTTCTTTTGCAGAAAAAGGGGAAAAAATGGCACAAATAGAAAGCTAGAGAAGTAACGTGACCGTGACATGAGTGGGGGTTATTTTGTCCTCATCCCTAATAATAATCTGTGCATTACTTGATGCACACAAAATACTGCAGTGAGGTTAAGGAACTGAGGCTGGAAGATGAAACAGCCATGAGGGTACTCAAGATATGTGACCCATTATATGAAATCGCTGAAGTGATGAATATTAATGTTCTTTTAAATTTTTAATTTTTAAGTCTGTCCATCTTTCAAAAAAGAAAGAAAGGAAAAAAGAAAAGCTTGGAGGAAGAATTCTTCCAAGAACAATAGTGCAGTCTGTTATCTGCTCCTTTGCACTGTAAAGCACTGAATGTTCAGCCAATATAGTGCTCTGGTTGGCTTAGCATTCTTAACCTTAATTTTGAATAGAAGGTGCCTTGTGCTGCTGACGTAATTAGGGCCTTTTGTAAATCACTGTTGCAGACAGTCTGCTGTTGCATTTCACTGCATTTCTCGGAGGGATGCAGGGCAAAAGTGTCAGACTAACTTTCTGAACCCCTCTTCAGGCTAAAGTGTTTCCATTATTGAAGGATTTTATTCAGATTGAATTCTGCTTCATTTTCCTTTGTAGATAATAAGCCCCAAATCAGTTGTGTAAGTGAAACAGTATTTCTGGTGGAAGAAGTTTGAACAGGGAACCCTTAACATCTTAAAGGGGGAAATGCTTCCTTGAAAAAACAAAAGATAGGAAATGTTAGATTTGACCAACTAACTTTAATTTAAGTCCCCTTTGTAATACAGGAATATTGTTGTCTGTTTTTCTTTTGTCACAGAAACTGTCAGAAAGCTTGAGCTGAAGCTTTGTCATCAAGCTGGTTTCATATTTATGGGTAGACGTCATGTGTTGTGTGGGGACATAAAATCCCCTCGCCTTTCGCGTAAGCCTCTTAGGAACCGTTGCAGCCTTGCCCTCGCAGAGGCATGGGGTTTCATCTCACTTCTGTCCCTCTCCCGTCCTCGAGGGCAGGGTTCAGCTCAGGCCGTTACATCCCTTTCTGATGCGGTCTTTTATATCCGTGATGTCAGAGGTGATACACAGCCTTGTGCTGTCCTTGATAGCCAGCACAGCACTATTAATAGCCCGTGAAGTTAACTTGCTGCCTTCACACCATTCACCCACCACACTCCCGTCCCTGAGCTTTAAAGGCATCGCTGAAACCCCTGAATGAATGTGCCCGCCTCTGCCATGTCGCTCCCATAGTGGCTGAGGTGTGGGAATTGCAGGGTGCTGCCTGCAGGGCCTGACTCATGGGAGGGGGGAACAGGGCCCTGCAGCAGAGTCACACGCCAAAGACCAGCCCAATGTTGTACAGCCCGTACTGGCTTTGGGATACACCAGGATAGCTGACATCAGCTCAGACTCTGGACAGGGAGGGAGGGACACCTACCCGTGACCCCTTCATACCAAGGGAGCATGGCAGGAATGGGCATAAATGACAGCTGTGGCATTCTCATAGTGGCCGTGCTCCATTAAGTCTTCCTGTGCTTGGGAATGGTCTGGTGGTTGTTTCCCAGCTCGCTCAGGCCATCTGCAAGGCCTGAGAGTTGCCCTCAAGCAGAACAGCTTTCCTCTCTTGTGGGACTCAGCAGCGACAGGGATGAGGTGCATCCTGTCCTATCTTGCTGCCTCCTATCCAGCAGAGAAGGAAAAGAGGGAGGTTTAGGGCTTCAGGTGTTGTAAAAGTGGCTGTTCCCCTGGTGTGTGGCTGGTGCAGGCTGAGGCAGAGAGCCCAGGGCTGTGCTGCTCAGTGACTAATGAATGAATGAATGATGTCACCAGGTTGGTTCCTGAAGCAGGAAATCCATCCCAAATAGTTCAGTTTCAGTACAGCAAGTGGAGTCATTTGCACTGAGTAAGTCGAAAGTAGGAAGGAATTCTTCCAGCACCGCTTTTTCGGTCGTGTCACTCCTTTCCAATCTAATGATTGAGAGAAAAAAAGTAAAAATCAAGTGTGTCTCAGTCCCTCCCCATTTCCCGATGGAACCAGGACAAAATAGGAACTTTATGGCTTGTTAGACACCGGCTTTTCAGTCTGCTTGCGCGTCCCCAAAGGGGCGACGGGAGCCGCGCTCCCCCGTTGGCAAACACGGTCCCTCCTGTCCCCCTCCCTGCTCCGCGGGCGCTGGGCTGCGGGGCGTGACGGGGCTGGGGCTCGCCCCCTCCGCGGATGGAACGCGCTGCTCCGCGGTAAAATGAACACCAATTACAGAAAACAGACTTGCTCGCAGGACAAAAAACGGAGGCACCCCTCCCCCCTTCCCCTTAAAAAAAATTAATTGCGGTGTGTGTGAGGATGCCTCTGAGTTGGTTGAGCGTTGGTGGGAGGGGGAGCGCAGCTATAACGCTGTACAGCGAGCATACCTTCCCCAAGAGCTACGGCAACCGGGATTCCCCCCCCTCGTCCCCTCCCCTCCGGAGCCTACTTCTGAAAGAGCTGCCTCATCCCTGCTGTCAGATGAAGCCGTTTCCTGAACGCGCGCGTTTGAGTCACTTGGGCTCCATGAGGCTTTAACTCCTCCCTCACTGGGCTTGAATTTGTACGGAGTCGCGAAGGGGAAGGGAGGGAGGCGGTGGCTGGCGGGCGCTGGGGCTGGGCGTGCGGAGCCCAGTCCCCGTCCCGCAGCGCCCCCCCCGCAAGTCCCGGGTCCGGCAGCAGAGCCGGGTGCGGGGCCATCCCGGAGCCGTCGGGAGGAGAAGTTCAAGTGCCGAAGTTGTTGCAGGCAGATGACATCAGCCGCGGGCAGACCGGGCTGCGGGCAGGCGCGGCGCCGGCGCTGGGGCAAGCAGCACGCCCGCCGCCGCCGCCGGGGCTGCGGGTGTCCCCCGAACCCCCCCATCGGTCTTTCAACTTCGGGGCTGCCGGAGGGGGTCTCAAACCCCCGTGGCTGGCCATAAAAACAAATTTCCTTTGTAATTTCTTTTTTTCCCTTTCTTTCTTTTCTTTCTTTGTTTGTTTTTTTTTTTTTTTTTTTGAGGTGGGGGGGGCGGGAATAATTTGGAAGTCTGATAGTGTGTGGGAAATGATTACATCAGTCGGAGGGAGGGCTAGGATTGGTCTACACAGTGTGGTTTGATTCACTACCGCAAAGATTGCGTGTAACCCTTTGAGTGGAGCTCTGGCAGAGTTGTTTCCCTCCCCAGAAACAGTCCCCATAGCAGGGGCTACGTGACAGGTACGGTACCACCGCCCGCCGGTACCCCGGGCGCCCAGCCACAGGCTACAAAGGGTCGGCGGAGGCAGAGAGCAAACTCTCTCCCAAGAGGCAATCTCTATTTAAAATGCCATCTTGTTCTTCCGACTGCTGCCTTTTACGTGCCGTTGAGGTAAGATTTTCCATATCAAATTACCCTCCGGGTTTTTGTTAGATTCGCCTTCTCTTTGCTAGGATGCGGAGTGTTCTTAAGCACAGAGTTGATTTAAATCTCCGACCTGCACGTTCGCCCAGGGAAATAATTTTGCAGCAAGTGTCTCTTGCTTGAGCAGAACAATGCAAAGAGGAAAGCATCTGTATAATTCAGGAGGTGGGGAGAAGGTTCCTGACTTGTTCTCTCCTCTCCATTAACATTTAGGATGTGCAGTGTATGCACGTTCAGTTTGGAACTACTTTCAAGCTAGGATCAAAAGAGAAGTCGGGTGGAGAGAGAAATGCGTGGATTGTGCTTAGCTAATTGATCCGCCGGCAAACTGCAAGTGGGGCATCCCCAAACGAAACAATCAAAAGTTAGTGGGGAACAAGAGACCAGTTTTTTTTTTATCTTTGGGGTCTTGGCCTGCTCCTCTGTAAATGTTTGGAGGCCTCCAACGGGATCGCAGAGAAAACTGTGTGTGCTTGACTGGATGTAATTTCTCTCGCCCACTGTTGCCGAAATACTCTCTTGATACTGTTTCATGTTTGCTTACCTTACGTAGCTTTATACAGAACCTGCTCTCTTACTTTTTCTGTGTATGTGGTCATATTAACCCTCCTGAATCTTTGTTTAGTGCAGGGAGGTGTTGGGGAGGGGGGAGGGGACATAGGGCAAAGGGGCATCAAGAGAAAGTGTTATAAAGTGAATCACCCATGTCATTTGTCCTGGCTGCCAAGGTGCTTGGAACCCTCATGCCAAGAGGATGCTTTTTCTACGGTAGCTGTGTGGTTTGCCTATGTTCAGAGCTGTTGATCTGTAAGTGTACCCTTTATGTTGCAGGATGTAAAAGTCTTTAGTGAAGATGGAACAAGCAAAGTGGTCGAGATTCTAGCAGACATGACAGCCAGGGACCTCTGTCAGCTGCTCGTTTACAAAAGTCATTGTGTGGATGATAACAGCTGGACTCTAGTGGAGCATCACCCTCACCTAGGATTAGGTAGGGAATGGTCAAAGGGGTGGCATGGTTACTTGGGAACATAAAATATGTGTAATTCGTATTAATGTGCTTCCAGCCCAAACGTTTTCTTTCCGCTGCTTTTATTTGTACAATTAGCTGAAGTCACATACGTGCTTTTTGTGTATTACAATTTGATGTGTTAAGCATTTAAGCCGTTTTAAGTCCTTCCCTTATTTCCCATCCTCTGGGTTTTTATTACAAAAAAGAAAAATAACTGTCTATTCTTCATGCTAGCGCTCTGTTGCTACCTTGCTGTGTCCGAAGCTATTGCAAATAAACAGCTTAGGCAAATTAAGCTTGATCCTTAGAGTACTGCTCCTGTGAAACAGCTCAGCTCATCACCAGCTGGGAGACCTGGGTGAACAGACTCAGCTTTGCGTACCTACAGTAATGCTTATGAAAGCTAGACATGCTGAGGTGGGGGAGGGGGGTGGCTAAACTTGACTTCAGGCAGGGAAAAAATGGTGGCACCACCCGCAAATCCATGGGCAATTTCTGGACCAGCAGTGGCATCTGCTCTCCAGGCGGCAGCTCCTCCACCTGATTGAAATTAAGGTGTCATGGTTACAGTTTCAAGAAGGCAGCAAGAGGAAGAACTGTGGGGAATTAAATAACACCATGAATTGGTTTAATTACAGTACCTGAGAGGATCTCACGTTATTCAGTCTTGCTTTTCCTGTGGCACTGATTAGTTGCAAGGTTCTACTGTGCAGCTTGCAACTGCACATCGCTCAGATACACTATCTATAATTCTACCTGGCAGACAATAACGCCTTAGAAAGTGTAATATTTGGAGTATTAGTCGATATACTTCACAGGGAATTTTTCTAGAAAATAGAGGAAGACAAATTGTAAGCTGCGATCACTGAAATTGTGAATGCTATCTGTAGCTAACAGAGGTTTTTTATGTCTAAAAATGTAATTCAGAACCCTTACCAGAAAAAAAGAAACAATTTCCTTGAGATACAGTGCCCTGAACTGATACTGTTAAATGCAGATAAATTCACTGCTCTACAGAATAGCTCTAAAAAAATAATTATGGAATATCCTGATTATTTAATGGTTTTATTGGGTATCTCTGCTAATACAGAAATATGTGAAAAAATTAACATGAAACACTCATTTGTCTATGTTTGTGATATACTTTCAGTTTTGGGGACATAGGATGAGGTGAAGAATTAAGGGTATAAATTACAGAATCTTTATCTCTGTAGCTTAATATGCCACATGCATGCTTCTAACAACCTTTACAAATTTTCAGTTTTATCAATGCTCATTAAACTACCAGGCTCTCTTTTTCTATATTCTCTTTCCCATCATTGCTGATTACCAAGGTATTGTGTAAACAGAAGCCTTCTCCTTTGTAACCAACATCCTTCTCCTGCCAGATTCATTCAATGATGCCACAATTCAGTGTTTGTGACATCACAATAGCTTCCATGGTGACTAATTGTGCTGTCAAACTCTGGTGTGTGACATCTCTGAATGAATCGGGCAGGAGGCTGATTAGGAAATCAAAAGCTTCTGTTTACACACAAATAACTTGGTAATTAACAATGATGGGAAAAGAGCAAGATACTTATCGGGCTGCATTTATATACATGGGGACCTGCCTGCCATGGTCCTCTGTTTCACACCGCAGCACAAAGCGGGGCCCCGGCGTCCCACAGAAACAGGGGTGTGCGGGTTGGGGCTTCAGCAGCCACCAGACTTGGTTCCCCAGAGAAACAGGAGGGTGTGTGGGTTGGGGCTTCAGCAACCACCAAACTTGCTTCTGCAGGGACTGCTCCAGGGCTGTCCTCTCTCCTAAGGCCACGCAGTAGATCTGTGTGAAAAGTAACGCAGGCTGTGAAGGGTGTCAAGCAAACAGGAAAAGGAAAGAAGTGTTTAAAACGTCAGAAAGAGGTAATGATAAAAGATTCCACATATTTGAAAGGATGTAGACATAAACAGGAATGGAAGAATTCATTTAACAGGAGACAGTAACATCCAGTTTGTTGTATTTGGGGACCAAAGCAGACACTATGACATATTCAATAAACTTTAAATACCAGTTTTCATGCGTACACCAAGTTTGGGTTGCAGTTTGAATTTTTTGTTATACAGCTGCTTATTTCTAGCTTCTCAGTAGCTTAAACGCTTC
This sequence comes from Nycticryphes semicollaris, assembly GCA_013400055.1. NCBI lineage: Eukaryota > Metazoa > Chordata > Aves > Charadriiformes > Rostratulidae > Nycticryphes > Nycticryphes semicollaris. Next base: position 385,991 of record VXBJ01003851.1, read on the forward strand.
CCTGTGTTTCAGAGACGGTTAGATCAAGGTACTAATTTGCACCTTAGGTGAAGTTATTATCAGATGTCTGATGTTTCATATTTTTCCTTCTAGAAATAACATTACTAGTATAAGTATGAAACAACGGTGAATACATATGTAGCAGTACGGAAAGAAATATGGCTTAAAAGCATATTCTGTGTTTCCAGAAGACATTATTTCTTACTCAAGACATCCTTGCCGACATAATGCTGTAGGCGATAATCTTGAAGCCCACCGAAAGAGGCGAATTCCTTCATTAAGTGCAGTCTTTTCCCCCCTTGCCAGTCTTGCCTAATACTACTTTCCTAAAGAGCTCAGTTTGCAGAAGCAGTTCATCTTTTTGCTATTGGGCAGACAGAGGGCAAGAGCAGGTTTTTGAAGCCAGCTGCACATTTATCATTGTGGTGCTCTTATAGGTCCCAGTTTTTAAGGAACCTTCACCTGACTGTGTACTTTGCACACGTAGTCAAGAGTATTTCAAATAACACGTGTGCTTGCAAGTAACTTCAAACAGCTGTTGGACTGCACAAAATATTTGCGTTGTCACTGGAGGTAATGGTGTGACATTTTACTATCAGACTTGCTTGGATTTGACGTGTGGAGGTGGCTCCTGCTGCAGTGTACCACTAGCATCTATAACACTTTGTGGCCAAGATTTAAGCAGTCTGTGAAACTTGAATTGGTCCCATTATTTCATTTGCAACTAGAAATACACCTAACTTGTTCATAAAATGTAGTATATTCTCTATGTCTCTGCTTAACGATCATCAATTTAGGATGGGGAATGAGATATCTGTATTGGACATTAAGAGAAATAATAATAATGCAGACTGTCATGATAATATGTGTCTGGACACTGAAAGAATCTCTGCCCTCAAAACTCAGTTTTCCAGCTGCAGAATTGACTGTACATGTTATTTTATACAGCTGAAGCAGGAAAGAATAGTAGTAGGGCTCTGAAATATATGTAGGGTGAGAAGAAAGAATTGCTGCATAGTTTTGTACATAGATTTTCTTGTTTACATGTGCATTGAATTTAATTTGCCTTAATCTTAATGAATTAAAAGCGAAACAGTTAGACACAGAGCTTGCTAACATACCAGAACAGGGTGGGCTATTTCACACTTTGGCCCACCTGTCATTGGTAGTGCTTTTGCAATTTTGGGCCATGCCTGCAAGTTGGTCACAACGGAATGCAATTCCTTTTCCCATTTTGTACCACATCTACAGTCCTGCAGAAGTTTATCTAATCATATAGGGCAGTTTTGAAGGGAGGGGGGGGAAAGAGCCTGCCCTGTTCTTCTAGATGTAGAGGAGCCTGAGGTGAGCCTATCAGATAAAGTAAAAGGAGAGATTTCTGGTCACTTCAGCAGCAATGCCACCTGAAGATAGACTTACCTATTGAACTTAATAGACTGACGTATGTGCTTCTTAGTTTTGTAGCAGGAAGCTCAAAGAAGGGCTGAGGTTGAGTTTCTGATGTGTCAAGTGGCAGTTCATCCCCCGTTGTACTGAGTGCAAATTACCAAGCACTTCCCACATTAACAACTTCAATGAAGTAGTCGCAAACTTACCGGGAGTCGCTTCCTTTTTACATGCATGTGCGATGAAATGCTGCACCTTTTCTTCAAGATGCCTTTCACCATCAAGATGAAAATGTAAACATCAAATCAGCGGGAGTATCACCACAGATTCTCAAAAGGGTCTTGATTTAGTAAAGAAGTACATCCAGGTCAGTTGCCTAAAGCCTCTAAGAAACAGTTTCTGGGTATGTTTACACATACTAATGATCAAAATACAAACCAAATTGACAAATGGTCACGTATACTGCATTTCCTCAGGACAGAATGAACAGGACGTGGTTTGTCCCAGCCCTCAGGCAAGCAATCTTCAGTGCATTAGGAAAGGGAAGACCACAGTTGCGTGCGATGACAGAAGCCAGCAGTAGCAGGCCTTTCGGGGTTCATACTGTGATGAAGATTCATACCGATAAATGTTTTTTGGAGGAAGTGTCATTTAAAAAACAGAAAGACCCTCCACCCTCATAGGCTCACCGTCCTCATGACATTGTGGAGGATATGTCACTTAACCGTTTGCCCAGACCCGTAGTAGCAATAGATGAGCAGCAATACCTGAAACTTCAGCTGTGAAGCCCCTAGATAACGTGGAGGCTTAGGTGATGAATGCTCAGATGATGGAAAATGTCCTTAATTAACTGGTACCAACAGCAGTATTGTTGCATACATTAGTCAAAGACCAACTCCTTAAAAGTGGCATTAGTGCTAATGCCCTAAGAAGCAGCTCTTTATTTGAGAGCAGTCCAGTATGGAAAAATCTTAAATGTTAACCCCTAGAAACACAATGTATAGCAAGGCTGGACATCTCACATGCATGGTAAATACTGAAGTCATCAATGAGCTGGTGGTGACTGACAGACTAAATGCAGATGAAAAAGGCAATGGGATCATTTAGAGATAGATTAAATTATCAGTCAAAGAATGTACATCAGTCTGCTAAGCTGAATAAGTCAAGTGACATTCAAGAGCTTTTGAGATACCACTGATTGCTTGCTTTCTATCCTGGCACTTCTAACTGTGAGAATGTGAAGATGCAGGAACACAAAGTGAGGAAGGGACTCTCCAAACTTCCTTGAGCAGCACATCACATGCATGATGGATAGAGCTTTGCAAAACTTATTTTTTGTTTGACTGCATTATTTCCTATTATATAAGGGATGAAAGTACTGACTATTAAGACTTTTGAAAAACACCTCAATATTTTCTTGTAAGCTTCAGGAGATTTGCCAAGATAATGAGTTCATTAAGTAGTGCACACTTAGCCCAGTTGCCTTCTTTCGAGTTACTGCTTTCAGTGAATTGGATTTGTTAAGCTATCTGTTCATGCTTTGATGTGCCATTCTTTTGACCAGAGAAGTGATGGTAGTGGGGAGTTACCTTGTAACCAAATCTAGAGCAGAAAATTGCCCTGTCATGTGTATAAAACATTTGTCTCTGTCAGTATTCCTGTAAAGTAGATCTTGTGACCTCTTTCATAATAAACCCCATTGTCTAGCATCTACAATAAAGGCCTGAAGTTCACCTTGAAATGAACTGGTTTTATAGAGTGTGATCAAATAGGACGCTGTATTTCTGTGATAGTTTAAGACCTAACAGTGGCCTTGCTGCAGCCTTTTTCCCCTTAAATTTGTCTACCTTGCTAATTCCACACTGTATATATAGTAAGTACCAAAGGAAGAGGTTTGTGTGTGTTATTTAGGCTACTGCACACAAAACGTCTTATGTTCTTTCCTTTCTCAAAAGTCTTGAGCTTATGAAGCCCTGATACAGGAAATCTTTGAAGAGCACTGCCATATAACATTAAAATCTGTAATATTTAAATGCCTTATGGAGCTATGGTTTAAAAGCTGTATGTTTTGTTTACTTCTTAAAAGGTAATGAAATTACACTTGGTTGTTTTGTTCCTATTCTTTGGAAGTTGGTCTTGCTGCTTCTGCTGGTTGGCTATGTGTATTAACCTCATGTTCTCTTTTCACAGAGAGGTGCTTGGAAGATCATGAGCTGATAGTTCAAGTTGAGTCCACAATGGGAAGTGAAAGTAAATTTTTATTCAGGAAGAATTACGCAAAATACGAATTTTTCAAAAATCCCATGGTGAGTCTCTTTACTTAGTTGTTTACACCACAGAGACAGGGATGGATTGCAATAACATTACTGGGCGCTGTTATGTCTTTAACATCTATTAAAAAAGAAAAGCAGCTCACAAACAGAATTCTTTCCAGAGAATTTGTAACCAATGTTTAAATTCCTTGTACTTTCTTCCCAGCCTAAAAACCTCAAGTGTTTTCAAGTTACCAAATATACTTGTTTCAAAATGGCTATTGTTATGTTGGAGAGTGACCAAGACAGGGAAATCTTTCTTGGTTTAAGAAAAACAATCAGAAATGCAATGTACTCATTATCTTCAAAGTTACTTGATTTAAAGCAAATTGATCGCACAGTGTCCAGTATCCAACCTTTCAATTTCTGACAGTAATAATTTTAAAAAACACAAACCCTGACTAAACCCTGAAGCACTTAGTACATACAAGGAATTTCCATTTTTTTGTTACGTGTCTCAAACATTGTCCTACTTATGGCTGTGCTTTACTAGTGTGCTCTGCCTTCTTTACTGAACATAGGAACTCTTCCTCACTAGGTCCTCATGGATATCCGTGCTTGAAAAGTATTGTATGTCATAGCTATACTTATTCCTTGATTTGTAAGATTCTTTTAATATTGTAATTTTAAATCGTTTGCAGTGTAACTGCTTATTTGGGGATAGTTTTTCACGTTTTATCTAAACAATTAAGTTGGAAAAAGCTGTCCACATGAACCGATGTCAGCTGGTGTGACCCATCTAGGTAGCTGGAGAAGGATAATGCAGAAGTGGTTTAGGTGAGAACAGATTTTGGGTGAGTTGGGCATTTGTGGTGCAAGAAGAAAAAAGATCCATGAGGTCACATACAAATTCATTGCTGAAGTTACTGTGGATGATAAATTGATTCCTTTCCTCATAGACGCTAATGCACAGTTGCTGCATCCTCGCACGTGTGCTTGCACATACATTTGTCATCTGCTAGTGCTTGTTTCGGGGGCTGTGCCTTGACTTACTGTGTGAAACATTTCTGTGCATGGAGTGTTTGTAGTTCTTGTGCTTCTGTTGATCTTCCCATCTGATAACCTATGAACATCTGAGTGTTGTACAGAAATTTTGGTATCATAGAAGCTAGTACATTGGTTTCATGTGGTATACTTTAATTAATAACAGAGCATGGGAGTAAACCCCAGAATGCTTGGCATTCAGTCCCAGGCTCCTGCAATCAAGAGAATAAATCATTCTTTTGGTGTAAGAATGCGAAGGCTCCCTATCAGTTGCATTAGCTGTTGCCATATGGCACTGTTTCTACTCAAGAGAGGCTGGTAAATGTTAGCTTTCATAATTCATTGTGCAACTTACCTGGCAGAAGGGTGATTCCGCTTCAGCCCTTCTCTTTATACCCTAAAGACTGAAATTTATATTGCCTGAAGAGTGACGAATGTTCTAAACTGGAAACATTTTTGTTGTGATTCATCTTGTTATAATCAGTCATTGTTTTATTTCAGGCATTCCTGCATGTCTTCATGCTTCAAATAATGTTTAAAAACTTCAAGAATGACTTCATATAATTGCTGTGTGTAGTAAATTCAGTGTACCAAATTGTATAGGCATTTTAAAACACGGCGAATGAAAAGGGGAACTGAAGGGATAAATCTGAAGTCAAGTCATCAATTTAGCAGTCAGAAAACTGTCTGACCTTTGTCTTTGTCATGCAAAGATTCAGTATAAATGAGATATTGTACCGGATGCCTGAAATCCAAAGGTGCTGTAGAAGCACCTGCTTGTGTGTTAAACAATAATTGCTTCTGTGTTTGTGGGATGGGGGAAAAGGCAGTAGATGTCTGCTTTGAGATTATTCAAATCTAGCACATGAAGCAGGGCATATGGCCCAGAGCCTAATTATTGCGTGTGTCCTCATTCTTTTTTCATTATTTCATTTCATGGAATGTATGCTGACCTGTCCTCGCAAGAAAAAACACTGGGCTTCGTTACATTACCCTGAAACGTGTAGGGGTAGATTTTGCAAAGGACTTTTGTCGGATTGAAGGGTTTCAAGCCCTGAGCATAACCTGTCTGTTGAAAACCAAATGAAAGCATCAGCAGGCATACTCTTTCTCATAATTAACACCTATGAATAGCACTTCATTTGGAGTCTTCTGAGGCACTGAGCATTTTTTAAGGTCAAGCAGATACAGCACTGTATTTTGGACAGAAAGAGAGTGCTATCAAAGGTAAAGGAGTACATACTGGAGATCCTGCAGTGTCCCTGCCTGAGACTTCTTCTAATGCATTTGCATCCAGCTTACCCTTTGAGGGTAGAGAAAACTTCTTATTCCTCCTTCTCTCCATCTTCCAAATGGATTTACAGACAGTTTGTTTGCTGAACAACCTTTCTGGATAGAGAGGAAAGCACAGAAATTTGGTGGCAGAATATGCAATAAGCAAGGAGTCACTGCACACCCAACCTGCAGGACCATTCATCCTGTCCCTTCTTAGAAAGTATAGGGTGTTAAGGATCCTCAAAAGCCCTCAGAAGAAAAGGAAGTGATGGGAAAACACACTTAGCAAATGCTGCATATCAGATATTTTAAAAATCCACATTCTGTCTGCATGGGCGTTTGGTGAGCAGAAGGAAGAGAAGAACTGCACGTGAAAGCCCTAGTGTTACTTTCTGTGTCAGGAGATCTCCAAACTGATTTAAGAGAGATAGGTTCAAAAATTAATGACTAGAAGAAAATTTCACTTGTTTAATGTAACAGTATTCAAATATAATGTGACTTCCAATTGTCTTCTCTTCTTGTGTCTAGAATTTCTTTCCAGAGCAGATGGTTGCCTGGTGCCAGCAAACAAATGGCAGTATCCCACAGTCACAACTTTTGCAGGTACTGTAAGTTATCCCTATGGACAAAGAAAGTTTTTGAGCTGGAGGGGAGAGGTCGAGAGGAGGGATGGGAGAATTCAAAGGCCTGGAAATAGCTGGTCAGGGAAAGACCAGTGTAGTAGGCTAACATGTGGGACAAGAGTTGAAAGTATCTGACAAAGATCTGACCCAGTGGCATTGAGGTGTAAGTTACAAACACAACGTGATTCATAGCTGTGTTCATACATACTTACTGCATTAATATTCAACTTACTCTGTGGTTTCCTGGTTTGGCCACCTAGTGTTGTTTCTAAAACAGTCTTAGCAGCTATATTTCTAGAAAAAACAAATATGGCTTATAAAAAGCAAAACAGAAATAATCTTTCATACTCCACATCGTAGCATAGGAGAAAGTGTAAAAATAAGTGTATAGATTAGAAAATGGGCTAGAGATGGTGACAAGTTTTGCTTTTGCTTTTTATGTCTCATGTTTTTGCCTGGTGAGAATTAACAATAAGGACCAACTTCCCCATGGTTTAGCCAACTAGCTGCTTCTTTATATAGAAAAATAATTCCCTAGGAAGTAAGTGCAAGTAGTTACAGAAAATTGTGTGTACTATTTGCAAAGTAATTCTGTTTAAAGCTCCCCAAGTTACATTACAGGGGTGTGTACCTTATGCATATGTGTTGGTAGAGTTGTGTAATCTGCATAGCAGTGGCACGTGCACTGAGTTTCTACTGAAGTTTTGATGTTGCTGTACAGTTTCTTGCTTGCTCATGAAGGAGCTGTAGTGGTGGCACAGTTGGTCGCCCTTCAAGGATGGTGCCGAAGCATGGGCTTACCTCTCTGACCAGTAACTCCTTCACTTAAACCTCTCAATTTACGCAATCGGATCTAAACTTTGTTGTCTAATTTTTTTCACGTCAGTTGCTTGTTCAAATGGGGGACATTCAACTCCTGAGGCCAAATTAAAACTTGGTTTATTAAAAGAGTACTGTATTAAGAATATAAAACCGTGATGCCTGGAAGACAGTACCACAAGTAACAGACAAATTATAAAGCAGAAGGCACAAATACATGAAGAAAGCGTGCATACACATAACTAAGATTTTAGCTTGATTTCTGTCATTTGCATGTTTGCAAATATGCACTGACTCTCTGTTTAAATACAAGTTTCCACTGACTTTTGAAGCAGTCCACTCATTTTGTCCTGTAACCACTTCAAAATCCATTAAGTACTGCCTCCAGGTTCACTGAGAAGAATTTAAAATGTTAGCATCCACTCTTAGCTGAGAAATGAAACAAAAACTAAACCAATTTCTGGAACGAAAAATAAATGTCATGTGCAGTGAGGTTGCAGTCGGGAACCCAAACTGTTGTGACCAGGCATTGCCACAGACTGGTAGGAACAGAGGTCTTCACATCTTGGACCCTTTTTCAGCCAGTGTAAGTGGAGCATTTAGTTTGTTTGTTAACACAAGCAACAGGACTCCCTAAAAGAGCAAGAAGTTCTTGAAGATGGAAAAGTTCTGAACCTAGCGTGGCTCAAGCAATAGAGAAAGGAAAACCTTACAAGCTTGTCAGATACAAGAGTTTGCTTCTGGGAAGGCTTAGTTAGGTACAGTCCTGGAGAAGTGTAAGTCACAGGGGTTTAACAGTAGGAGAAGTTGGGGGAAAGAGGTCGGGTACATTCTCTTTGGGTTGTTTTTTAACCATAAAACCCCCAATCTTCTTTAAAGCATTTGTATTAAATACCCATTTACTTTTACAAAATCACACAGCCATTTTTCATAATTTCAATGACAGCTGTAGTTTGTTGAAGGTAAACTTCTTGCAGTCTAGTGATTATTAAGTGTGTTGCATCTGAGGCCACGTCAACCATTGAGCAACTGCACTATTTTTAATTACACATCAAAATACGGAAGAATATGAAATACCACCTCACGATATCAAATGCCATATCATAAAAAACAGAGGGATATGTTTTTTCTAGTGTCAGCCTGGCCCAGATAGGCAAAAAGCTTGCATTTTAGTTTAATTTGGGTTTATCTAGCTAGAGAGAGAGAAAATACTATCCTTTTGATCTTTCCTTTTCACAGTTGAGAAGTAGATTCACAGGACAAATAGCAGGAAAATTGACTATGCTTTTCCATTTTGTTAGATGGGAAGGACTGGGGAAAAAAAATAGATTTTGATGCAACTAAGAATTTTGACACAGGGCACTGATTTTTGGGTTTGTTTCCTGTGGTCATTGTCCACCAACCAATACCAAAACACAACGTTCAAGAATTGCAGAGAGGTCTAGGCCAACCAGGTTTATGTATTTTTCTTCCTACTGTTGAATTTATTAGTTTGGCATTTAACTTACTGAGCAAGTTGGTCATTTAAAAATCTGTCCCACTGTAATAAGGGAGCAATCCATCAATTCGCTAACCACAGTTAATACTTCCTTCCTTTGATGTATCACAAATCAAATGATTCCATATGTGGTCCCTCTAATTATGTCAAGAACTTAAATACTTCTGGATCTTGAAGGCTAGTATAATTGCAGACACTTACTTGACTGCTCTGTGTTTCATTTTGAGTTAAATATTCTGTTGTCTGTCATACCTCTTGTCTTGCGACAGGTGCATGTGCTATATAAGACTTTAATGTGGGAAATCCTGAAATAGGCTGTTCACATTCTAGAACCTCGGAATAAAGTTGCAGATTTTGGCTGCTGTTTTCAAGTTAGAGTAGTTGCCAGAATTGTTGCGACAAGGTATTATTTTAACAGTTAATAACCTCACTTTGTGGCCCTAGGAGCCAAGTGCAAGAAGAGTGGGGATACAGAGAAACGGTTAGCCTTTTGGAGATTTAGATAGTGACACAAACTGGAAGATGTCAGTGGCAGGAGGAGTTATCTAGGTAGATGTAACGATAAGAGTAGGAATATCCATTTTGGTTGTAAATCAGCTTAAACATTTAGGTCAGTTTAAGCATAATGTGAAACTATGCCCCAAGTCATCAAAGTAATTTGCCATTTGCTTCTCTGTTCTGCAAATGCAGTGACAATTTTATGAACCAACCACGGTACACAATCCTCATTTACATTTTCCTCTCCAACAGAACTTTTTAAACTCCAGTAGCTGCCCTGAAATTCAAGGTTTCTTGCATGTGAAAGAACTGGGTAGGAAATCATGGAAGAAATTGTATGTGTGTTTGAGGAGATCAGGACTTTATTGTTCTACAAAAGGAACTTCAAAGGTAAGATTAAAAAAGAAGTTGCACAGTACTAGCATGTGAAGGCATTTTCTGCTTTTACAGTGAGTATTTTTTGCTGGTTTTTAGATATCCGTACACAGTGTTCCCTTTTTTCATCGCATAGAAAAGGATAAGCAAGCCATGATCAAATGACAATCAAGCATGAAAATAGCTATGTGGCATTGTTATATAATAAAACCAAACTAGCTGGACAACATAATTATGGCTACTGAAGTCATGCTAACACGGTTAGCAAGAGAAATCAGGCTTTCCAAGCACATGGTTCATGAATATAGTTTAAATGATAACTTAATATTTTCTGTTATCTAACTTTCAGATTCCTCAGGAGCGATGTAATACGTTATATCATTTTTCATATGGTGTGTTTGAATAAATGTTTTGTCAGCTTCTTGTTGTATAAAGTACCTTCTGCTCATAGGCTGATACTGAAAAGGTGACACCCGGTGTCCGCTTCAGGCTGTCTGAGGGAGCACAGTGTTGGTACAGTGCCCTCTGTTGGAGGTTAGTCTTGAGAGGCTGCAAAGCTTTTTCCAGAAATCTTACACTTACCTATGATAAAACACATTATTTCCCCAGGAACCAAGACATTTGCAATTGTTGGCTGACCTAGAAGACAGCAATATCTTCTCATTGATAGCAGGCAAGAAGCTGTACAATGCACCTGCAGAGTACGGATTTTGTATAAAGGTAATTCTTCTCATAAAGTTCTTCCAAAATTCAAGATGGCCTTGGTAGCTCAGAGTTCCCCCCACCCCCCAGCTAAATGAGATTTGTATGTAAAACTCTGCAAGCATTTCTGTCATGAGGACTTGATCTTTAACGTCTTCCATTTGGCAGGCATGTCCTGTGAATCTTGCCATCGTTTTATGTGACACTTTTAACACTTTATCTGGTGCTCCTTTGGCTTAGGAAATTTCTGTGCAAGATGAGCTCAGTGCTGAAGCATGGTGTGCCTGTGAAGTGGCCCTGGTTCACCTCACAGAAGAAAATTTTTTTCCAAGCACTCTAACTGAATAGAAAAGTTTCTCAGGACAGCGAGCACCATAACTATATAGCAACAAAGGATCAAGCTTTGCCATTATTGTGGGGCAGAGGTTTGCATTTATTCAAAGAAGAAGTTTGTCTTGGAAAATGGAAATAAGAGTAAACAGTTGCCTTTGAGGATTTTAAAAACTGTTGTGCTGATGGTTAGGTTTGGAAAGTATTTCAAAGCTCTGTGTCTTTTTCTGAGAAGAAAATAAGGCAGGGAGCTGGTTTTATTGACAGCAGTGAAGTAGCCTCCTCCTTAGCAGCCATTCCAGAGGCGAACAACATGGGTTGGCCTCAGAGAGCAGAGACTGGCTGCAGGACAGATCCTGAACTTACAGAAGCAGACTTTCAGTAACCTTCAGTTACGGAAACTTTGGTTCTTCATTTCAAAATAGGGGCTTGTAAAACTTCTGAGAGTTCTAAAATCAAAAACCCAGACACCTTGGTTCTGGTTCTAGCATGGCCTGAGTACCTTATTCCTATGAACTGTCAGAACTGCAGCATATTTCGAAGTAGGCACTGACATTTATCTTACTGGATCAAGCTGAGAAAATGATCTTTTTCAAAGCATGCTCAGCCTCCCCTGAGCTTTAATTCAGGGTCGTGTGAGCTTTTTCTGGCCGGTTCTTGGACTAATACTATACCTGCTTTTACTCTTCAGTAGCCTTAGTGGTGGTGTTTTTCTACTGAATGTAGCTAACTTCTCTCTGACGCTTTATAGCCCAACAGAGTGAGAAATGAAACTAAAGAACTGAGGTTGTTGTGTGCTGAAGATGAGCAAAGCCGGACGTGCTGGATGACTGCCTTTCGACTCCTCAAGGTACCTAATCTTTTCTGTGTGGATGGAGCTATATCTGTAGTTGAGTTGCATTTGTTATTGTTCATCAGAAAATACCTATATGTTCTTAAACATTATCTGTATCCAAACTGATACAGCTAAGAGTGTGATGCCAGATAGACCTGTCTGTTCTAAGCTTTTAAGCACCGGACTGAGCTCAGTTCCTTCCACGTATGAATGAAGTCTACTTTTAGTTTTGGAGCTAAATTTATGATCTATGAATGAATCAAAAAATTTGCTTAACAAGGTATTTGCAAGTTGTCATAAAGCTAATATTTTGATAATGGTAAATGGTTATCTTAATAAGGACAGAATGCTGTCTAGAGCCTTTGCAAATTTTTCAGTTTTCTGAAGGTTATATAAAAAAAAAGTAACAAAAATAAGCAACGCTGTATCTCAGTGAAAATTATCATATCTGAGAGCAAACAATGAGATTTCTTGATAATCTGGTAGGAGACTTCACAGGTTTTTTTGAAACAAAATCAGCACAGTGGGAGCTCAGGAGAAAGTTGACTACCTTGTGGTCTTTTTCCCTGAAGATGCTGCCTTGAAAACTGCTGTTTTCTTCTCTGTACTTTACTACATTCTCTCTCTTATTAAAGCAAATATATGCATATATAAAAAAATACAATAAATATCTACAGATAATGTGCTGCCTGTGAAAATCCTACCTCTCTTCCACTCAGGTATCCTACTCTCTAATATTCAGTGTCAAAGTGTAATGTAGAAAGTGTGATTAAATAAGATACATGCAAAAGTACTGAGGTACTTGATACTAGACACGTGTCCACCAACACAGGATGGAGAACCTTGAGCTCAGTCCACTTTAACTCTCTCTGCAGCAAACTGGCAATTTCAGATTGGGAAATGAGGGCACGTCTGTTCCCTCCCATTGCTAAGGTCAGCGTGCTGGTGTCCTGCTGCTGGCTGCCGTGTGCCAGGCTGTGCCCAAAAAGGGGATGTGTAACCCAGGAGCACTAAGAGCACTTGATCTCTCTGTCCTGAATGAACAGAGTTCACTGCTCCTGCCAAAGAAGCAGCCCACCTCAGCAAAGCCTTCACACTCCTCTCCCAAAATACCTTATTCCCCACTGGCGTTTCACACCTCCCTGCTGAGGAAGATGCACTCCTGCAGTACACATCCAAGGAGTTGGAAGGGAGCGGGTGCATCAGAAAGGGTCTGAGGTTTTATCGCTTCCCAGTCCATGGATGACATTGGCTAGGAGAAGCCTAGAAGATTCCCATTGCTGCATGAGCATCATTTATTCCTCCCCTCCCTTTCAAAAAAGTTCCTCCCGTTTGTTTATCCTCAGGAGGTGGCAATGTTTGCTTCAACTACCTGTTCCTCTCCCCATGCAGGATGTCCATCGTGCAAAACCCTGTAAGTGTAGGGAAAGCAAATTGGATTCCTGGGCCTGTGGTTATGAAAATGCAATGCCTGTTCTCCATCTGCATTAAGTGGTCACCTTCCAAACCAGAGTAATCTCTGAAAGCTCTCCAAATATTATCTCATTTTTTAATTATAAGAGATTCTGTGTTGCAGTAAAGAAATTCTATTTTAAGTTTTTACAAAAGCAGGTGCACTACCTATAGTATGGACTAGGATGCAAGAAGCAAAACCCAGTTACAAGGTGCATATTTGATTTCTGTGGAGTTGGCTGTGATAATCCACTCTCTAGTTACTGTGCTTGACTTGACTTGTGTTTAATACACACTAACAATTATAGTAAGAGTTTTAGTTGCCAGGCAGTTCCAAGTGTTTTTTCTCAGCTGTTCTTTCCTTTCCGTTTACACAGAATTTTGCATTGTGGGGAAAGTCCTCAAACAGAGGATCAGATAATTGTGAATCGGACCTTGAAGATACCTTGTTCTAAAGAAATTAGTTGCACTGGTTAAGGCACTAATGTTCCTGAATGGCAAGGAATAACCTTCACAGTATGCAGAATTAGCTATTCTTACCAAATATGTAGACGTACAACTTGATGTAACCATTCAGAGGAATCCTTCTTTGCAGTGTGGCAGCAGCAGTACTGTATGGCAGTAATTTCCGTATACTGGTGTAGAACACTCACCCTTAGGCAGTTAACACTAGGGGCAAAAATAAGGAACACTAAAAAATGATTAAAGGTGTGTAGTCAGGGAAACTTAGGGCCATCAAGGCTGTGGCTGTGACCCTGCTTTTTATTTACCTACCAATTTAGCCTTCCATAGTCATACATTACCCTGTTTATAAAAATTTATCTATCATTTCTATGAGAACATTCAGGAAGCAGTGTTGCTATACTTCAGCACTGTGCCTCTAGGGAAGGCACTGAGTAGGTGTTTTCCTACCATCTTAGCTACTAGTGTTGCTAAAATTCATCATGTTCAACAAGGAGCATGACTGGAATTCAATCACCTTATTTTTATAAGGATGAGGAGAGTACTAAAAGTGATATTTTCTGGTGAAATTTATTAAAAGAGCTAGTGAAGTAGAAAGGTTCCTATTTTTTATCATTATGAAAACTGAGTTTGAATGTCTTAATGCAGAACACTTTTTTAAGTTCACATTGTTAGACGGTAAAAAGAAGGGAGGTTAATATGTGTATTCTGTCCTCGAGTGAAAACTTGTGTTCTACAAGGAAAACACAGTGATAGCTGATAGTGGCAGAAATTACCTCTATATTTCACTTGGGCTTATAAAAGTGCTGCCTTTTATTTAAAACTTGTCATGCGTATTTCCTACTCAGTTGCCACCTGCCAATCACTATTACTCAATGCAAATTGTTTTGGGACAGCTTCTGATTGTGAAAATAATGAGTGGCATATTGTCTGTAAGCGGTGTGGTTTTGTGAAATCACTATATTTTTTTTTTCCTCAGGTGTATATTTGAATAACAATTATGTCTTTGCATTTCTGTTGGCAGTATGGAATGCTACTGTATCAGAATTACAGAATTCCCCAGCAGAGAAAAGCCATGCTTCCACACTTTTCCACTCCAGTCGTAAGTAACGAACTTTACCTCATTAATGTATGATGTTGGAAAAGATACATTTGCTTTTGCATTTTAAAAGTGGAAAATTTTACACTAAGAAATGTAAATTCAGCATTGTGTAGCAAATCAATGTAAAGTTCACATTTCGCATGAGTACAGTTTACGTGGTTGGCTCTCCATTATCTTAGGCTCCTCATGTTTGAAAAATCTTGGATACGTCAGGCACTTTGAGATGTACAGTACAGAGACATCTGGCTGTCTGCAGAAGCCAGCTTAGGTCTGGCAAAACTCACACGTAAATTCCCTAAAATATGTTGGGCCAAGAGCTGACTGTTAGCTATCTTAAAGTGAAGATCCTATATTTGGATCCCAACTGGCCCTGAAAAAGACTAGAGTATAGTAATAGGGCAAGTGGGCGACTTGAGCAATACAGATTTTATTCTTGGCCTTTGAGTCCTCTCCCTCCCCTGTGGCCTAAAAAGAAAAGCCATTTCATTTATTTTTGTGTCTGCGAATCTTTTGGAAGATGAGTTGTATTTCCTGTGCTGTTGAAGGCTAACTTTGGACAGTCTACTGAAACCAAAGCATTTTGAAGTTAAAACTTTCAAGCTGGTTTTTTCTTTCTCTGTTTTTTGAAACAAGTGAAAATTCCTTTTCAGAGAAGTGTATCTGAAAACTCACTAGTAGCAATGGATTTTTCGGGGCAAATAGGAAGAGTTATTGAAAACCCTGCTGAAGCACAGAGTGCTGCCTTGGAAGAAGGACATGCCTGGAGGGTAGCTATCTTCTCTTCTTTTCTATTTTTGTAATTAGTAAGTGTCTGTTGACAGCCAAAACACAGAGTGTGCTATGATGTTAGTGCAGTGCTGGTCACAGTATAGCTTAGCTCCGACCTGAAACAATCACACTGCAAGCATGCAGATCTGAAAGTCAATATCCATCTTTAGCAAAACTGTCACATTCACAACAACCTTCTACCACTGCTTCTCTGTCCCCCTAGTGTCCAGAGGAAAGTTGAGGGGGAAAGCAGACCCACCAGAACTTTACTGCCAGTTTGCAAAACCAGTCTCTGAGGAGGAATATGTCAAATTAAATGCTTCCCCACATGGAAGAGGCTGGGGCTCTGACTAATGGCTTGCTCCCAGTAAGTTTAATTGCAGAATATACAAGAGGCAGGACCTCTTGCAATGAAAACTGATGTAACTTGTTTATAGTGTCTTGTGGACAGACAGCTGCAGTACAAGTTTTCCCACATGCTCGTCTCTTAGGGAATAGGAGTCATTACTGAAGCACTAGCTGGTGCTTTGTGTACGGGAGGGAAATACTGCTTGATTTACTGAGTGCCTGGTGTTTTGCCTGAGCAAAAACATATCAGTCTTTTCTTTTTTTCTGTCATTTTTTTTCCTTTTTTTTCCTTTATTTTTTTTTAAGATACTGAGCTTTCATCATTAACATCTGGCTTGTATTTTAAGCCAATTGAAATGAGCTGCTGCTTGTAGATTAGCCCCCTTCAAAGTTGCATTTCTTTTTCTCATCCTTGCATTAAACTTGCCCAGCCCCCAGTTTCCTGTAAATTAAATCTGTATTGCATGTGCACTGCTTCTCTTCTGTTGAGGCTTTAGTGTGGATTTAACGGTAATTCATTTTCTCTGTAGAAACGTAGCACAAGAATGAACATCTTGGGTAGCCAAAGTCCACTCCATCCTTCCACACTGAGTACAGGTAAATTCTGCTAGTTTTGTAAGCATAGTGTCAGAGGCCTCTGTGAGTAAATAAAAGTTATATTTCATATAGAGACAGAGTGCAGTTGTGTAGTATTAATGCCTCAATGTCAAATACAATGTTTATGTTCATCAGTAGCTTCCGCGTCATTAAAATGCTTACCCATACAGGCATAGTGTAAGGAACTTGTATTACTTTGAAGGCACACTTTTCTTCAATATTAATCTTTTGAAACTCAGATTTTATAAAAATAGAGACTCCATTAATATTTCCATTTAAAACAGTCCAGAAGTCAATTCTTAGTTTTAGAAAAGGAAAGTCAATGAGTGATGTGTTAGTCTTTGCAGAGTAAAAACGAGTCTTCAAAATAGCATTCATTTCATAATAACTGAATAACGTAAAATACAGATGCCTGTAATGTAAGTCGTGAGCATCTCTTTGGGACTGTAAGTTTATTAAAATAATAGGAAATTGCATATTAATATCCTGGACTACTGAGAGGAAACACAGCTATTCTCTCTTTCTGTTCTGCATTTCTATTCTGTTATAATAAACATGAAAATATTTTGGGTTAACTCCACCCTTGAAGGCACAAGCTAAAGTGCTTTTCATTATTTGAGAGTTAAAGGGACTTGGTTCTAACTCCTTAGCTTATGCATTGTATTCTAAGAATTGTTTAGTCTGAACATTTTCAATAAGCTATGAAAAGCCAATATTATAAGATATTTCTCTAATTAACCTAATTGTACATCTACAAATCAGAAAATACATGGAGATAATGCCTGTCTGCTTGGTATATTAAGTAGATGCAACAGCTGGTACATTTTTTTTTTTCATATTGATTCATTTTTTTAAATATAGCTCAATGAAAGATATTTTATATTCTGTAACAAAATTATACCCACTTTTAAAATGTTTAAATAATTAGTGTGTGGAAAAGGCTGTTGCACATGTTACTGTTTTTAACCATCCTCTTTTCCCTCTTGCCTCCAGTTATTCATAGGACACAGCACTGGTTTCATGGCAGAATCTCTAGAGAAGAATCTCACAGGATTATTAAGCAACAAGGGCTTGTAGACGGGTAGGTATTCCTGTTGCTTTGTATTTATGGTAAGCGTTAACAGACAAGAACACAACTCCTGCTTTAAGAGTTTACAGGTTTTTGAGCACTTCTGAGTAACCTAATTCTTGAGCAGACCCATTATAGCCTGCCTGGATTTCAGAAAGTCAGAGCACATGTTTATAGCAGTGGGTACTGACTCTTCATTTGAAAAATGAAATCTTTAGAGTACACTTAAACTTTTTTTCTTTTTTCCTACAGAGGCAATCAAGTTTTAGAGAATGTTAGAGTTCCCGTAATCTGCATTGAGGGCATATTTTTCAGGCAAAGCTATACCTAGCCATTTGCCCATAAATTTATTATCAGCCATTTAATGATGATTTAATGAGCCGGTTAATGATGATTTCTCATTATTTATTTCTGTTCTACCACAAAGAAATGAAATAACCTGTTCCAGCACTCTCCAAAATGTTTGTAGTTGAGATTTAAGTATCTTCTGAGCATCTCTGTTTCCTTTATTTCTATGTAGTTATGGTTATTGAAGGGAAGTTGTTTAAACTGCATTCAGCAGTTCTTTATCTGTGGGATGGGAAGAGCATGGTGGCCTTCAGCTCACTAATTTCACTACTGTCAGGATTAAGGTAGAAACTTCCATGTTGGCTTCTCAGGAAACAGTCAAGTTCAAATCTAATGAAATACATTAGAGAAATAGTAATTGCTAGTGCCTGTACATATTCATCAAGCAGTGGCTTATTATTGGTTTGTGGTTTGTGGTTTTTTGCTGGGCTAAAGCTATTGGGTCTTAGCTTAGCAGGTCAAAGAAAGAAGACAGACTGAGAAAGAAAAGGAGCACTGCTGACTTGGGTTTCTGTTTCTCTCACACTACTGATCTTCTCTACGATCCTTCTAGGGGTTTTCAAAAAAGTGTTAATGCCTTTGAGCCTTTACAGGCTGCCCAGAGAAGTGGTGCAGTCTATATCTCTGGAGACATTCAAAACCCACCTGGACAAGTTCCTGTGCAACATCCTCTGGGTGGACCTGCTTTGGTGGGGGGGTTGGACTAGGTGGTCTCCAGAGGTCCCTTCCAACCCCACATCATTCTGTGATTCTGTGAGGTGGTTAAATTTGTTCCTAGCCAGTTTACTCAGCATGGAAGGAGAAGAGTGGTTAGTTTGGCTGTAGTGAGGTCAGTCGCAGTGCAAAAGAACAACGTTACCTATGTGCTCTGAAATCTGAAATCATGGTTTTCAGGACAGAAGAGTCTTGCTTGTGTTTTCTGGCTGTGTGTGTTCTTAAACAAAAGAAGGTAGAAAGTTAACAGCCTTCCAATGGCTCAGGTAAAGTGTGCAGCAATGTATATATGCAGCTGATACTGCTATTATTCAACTGTTTCTGGAAGCTATTGTTGAGGATGCATCTATATAGTCATGGTTTGTGTGGACCAGCCCATTGCTTGCCAGAGGTTGAGTAAACACTTGCAGGATCAGATGCACTGAGCTTTGCTTTGTGCCACCAGCTTATGATACCATGCATTATCCAAAGTGGCTAGATGAAAGATAATGTAGAGATACCTGCATGAACTGTAGGAGCCACAGGGCAGGTAAGATCTTCCTTCCTGAGGTGGATCCTGATGTGTAAAGTCTTAGCTCCCTTTTCCACACATCTGGTCTTGCTAGGACTAAAAAAGGAATGTTCAAATACCATGTGTGGTTTCCAGTGTGGCAAGGCTTGCCTCTCTCTGAGTATTGGACTGACCCTGGTTATGATGGTGCATTTTTGTGGTATTGACGTTTCTCAATAGATTCTGAGGAGCTGCAGGAAGTTCTTTCGGGCTCATAAGACTACAAGCAGTTCTTGCAACTCAGCCTTGGAAAAGTGTGTTCCTGGCTTAGTGGTTAGCAATTAAGAGGGCTTGAGGCCTGCCCCAGTACTCATATGGCCATCTCACAAATCCACTAGTGATTAGCGTGGTGAGCCTTTTGCCAAAGGTATATTCTTGTCCCTGTGTCACAGAGAGGTTCTGCTTCCTTAGGTCATAAATCTCATGAAACATATGTAGAAACATTTTTTGACTCAATTGTTTTTTTTCTCCTCTCCTAAGTATGTATTTAACCACTGGAGTTGAGACTTCAATTATATGGGTCAACTTACAAGTGACAGTTACATAGTGTATGATGTTGCTAGCTATACTAGTTAGAATATATTCTTTTCCAGTGATGCTGAGGGAGAAATACTGTGACTGTTTTAGAGGAAAAATGTGTGAGTTTTCCCCTTTTTGATAATGTGGATGCTACTTAACTGTTAAGTTGTTCTAAGAAAGCGTTGAGGTGTTTCTGTGCAATTGCACCCATTTAGCTTAAACATAATTTTGCTAACACTGGATTTCTGTAAAGTGGTGCAAGACGATGTAGAGTGGGAACAGATTCTCCTGTATTACTTTCTCATCTACAGAAATACAGATTTGCTTTGGAGTTAAATGAGAACATTTTCTTCATGAGATTATATATCAGTAATGGAAGGCTCAGTTAGAGAGACCCTTAAAAAAAGCCCTCATACATACATTCTTAGGGAAGGAACTACTGTCACGTATTGTTCGCTTCTTGTCTCTTCATCTATTAGTGTTGCGTGGCGATGGTATAAAAATTGAAAGCAAATTGCCAGTTACTGAATCGCCTGTTAGTGCAACTTAAGAAACGTTCGGCAATAGCACAAAATGACTTAGTAGTTTTGGTAATTTATGAAGAAATGGGTTGTGGTATTCAGTGTGTACTTAAAATGTTCTCTCCTAGACTATTTCTTCTCCGGGACAGCCAAAGCAATCCAAAGGCATTTGTACTGACGCTGTGCCATCATCAAAAAATAAAGCATTTTCAAATCTTGCCGGTAAGTAGATTATTTTTGATACTAATCACAAAAAAAGACATTTTAAATCATAAAGCTTTGCCAACATCTGAAGTGACTTCTTATTAATTACTGATGTAACTAACAGGGATGTTTCCATTAGCAAGTATTCTTTAGAATTGTCAAATGTCTGATTAAAATTCGTTAACATTGCCTGGAAAACTAGTTTAAGTCACTAAGCTACAGAAGTAATGCACATAACTTTTTTTCTGTGACTGACAGCAACAACAGTGGCAGTTGTCTCCCTGTCACTTAGACAATCATAGAATAACTAGGGGAAACTTTCTGAAGTTTTATTCTAGAGGTTATCTAATAACATTGAGCTTAAAATAACATTACACTGAGGTGTCAAGAAACTATTTGATTTTTATCTTGATCAAAAATAGCATCAGAAGTTTAAGATCACATCGACCTCCTTATTGGTCCAAACCCTCTTCCCTTGCTTCACCTGCCAGTTTTACAAACAGCTAACAGATACCTTTGAGGTGTTTTTGGTTTATGTAATGAAGATCAGTGCTGTCTCTATAACTTTCACTTACTCTGCCCACAAGCTTTCACTTTCATAAACAAAACATTTCCAGTTGGGTTAACATACCTTCTTTTCTAGTGCTGTGCATGGTTTCCTGAAGATCTCGGAGCACTAGGTTGTTTGGGCAGTGCCCATCGTTTATTCTAAGTCACACACCTGTACTCTTTTATGTTGTGCCACCCTTGTATCTCTGCGTGTGCAGTCTGACTTGACAAAGGTGTTTTGTTTCCCCAGTGTGAAGATGATGGACAGATATTTTTCAGCCTGGATGATGGGAACACCAAATTCAGTGATCTAATCCAGCTTGTTGAATTCTATCAACTAAACAAAGGAGTCTTGCCCTGCAAACTCAAACACCACTGCATCCGAGTGGCCTTATGACCTCAAATCTGACTCTCACTGAAGACTGGATTTGCTAGAAGAGTAATTGTAAGAGAACGTTGACACTGGGGAATTGGCAGATTTGTATGTTGGTAAAAATAAATAAAAAATATTATGCACCTTGGGACTCTGAAAGGGATGGATTCGACAGGTGCCAACAGACCAAGATTGCTGGTTTGTCTAACACCTAAGAGCGATTGCTGCTGAGTGTCCCAGCATCCCAAAATGGGGGGAGGGTATGTAAAACCATGAGTAAATTTGAAACAAAACTGGAAGCTATCTTGGCTGGGCCACTTAACAGGAACAAGTGTGAAGAGAAATCTTTGAAAAGAACTCTTGCCCTGGAATAATCTTGACAATTAAGACTAGTGTGTTTACTTTTTGTATTGATCACTTTTTTTGCACTCCTACTTTGTTTCGGATATTGTATGCAGCCTATATTAGGAGCTGATGTGGCTTTTAAAATTCATGCAGGAGTTGGGTATTAATCTGCACCCTAAAATGTATGGAATGTTTCAGCCTAAAAGGATCTAGAAGAAAATCAAGAAGCGTGTGTGTGTGTGTGTGTGCGTGTGTGCGTGCGTGTCTCAAAACTTCTCTGGAGACCTGAGGTTTGATGATCTGCAGATGTCTTTGAAGAAGCAATGAGGATACAATTCTATAAGAACATACCACCATATACGTACTCTTAAAACTGTTGACCTGTAGCATTATGGCTGTAGTATGTTGATGGCATATTAGTGGCATCCAGTCATGCAAAGACTGTATTAGATTCTATGCACAAATTTTTATTATTGGAGTGGTGGATTGTTTTTTACAGCCTTTTGACTGTTTTCCTGAGGAAACTTACTGTTACTAAGTAGAATAGGACTGGATGACTGCAGTTGTATTTGAAACCACCGTTTTTTGTGAGAAGATTCTTCTGCGAGTAGTCTTAGTATGGCAAAACAACAAAAACAAACAAAAAACCCACAGTGTTTTTTTAGCTTTATAGCTCCTTGAATTTTCAGACTGTTTCAAAGAGCTCTTTCCATACAGTAAAGCTACAGTGACACAAAGCTCTCCTGGGGATTAGGGCACAAAGAGAAGTGTACCCCTTCTGCTTTCTGTAGGGCCATGAAAGTTTACACAGTGAGAAAGAACATCCTGGGAAGGGAAAAGCATTTGATCGTGAGCTAGCTGCTGGCAGTATCATCCATCGAGGTAACTGGTGATCCCCATGTCATAGACCGCTAAAGCACGCCGGTACCTATGACAGACAAGCACGTTATCTTGCTCTGGTGCTGGTTTGTCATCGGAACTACTTTATTGTTAATGTTTAAATCAAGGATTTAATGTTTACACAATAACTCTTTCTGGTGATGAATCGGTATTAAAATTAAGGCGAGGCCCACCACGATCCTCCGGTTGCAAATATTCATTCTTCCCGCAGCGTGGTTGGTGCAGGAGCTGATCCTGAAGTTGCTTCCCAGTCCTTGGTGCAGTTAGTCACAGCGAGATGTATTCCACCCTGGGAACTTGCAGAGCAGCGTAGTGCAGAACGGAGCATTCTGAAGATAGGACCTGATTTACGCAGGCTGACTAACTATTTGCCACTGGTGTGAGTACCTAGCCATCTGAAAGGGTAAAGAAGGAAAACCAATCCTACACCTTTAGGTCTTCGTGTAGTGTTGAGAATAGCTTAAGACAAACCATAACCTGCCTGAGTCGTCCATATCAGCTTATAACTATGTCAATGGTATAGAAACACTGTATTTTAGTTTACAGAACACATTTAGTATTTTTTTTTCCATTTAATGTCTAGATATTAAAAATGAAGAAACTTGATTTTGTTTTTAGTAGAAGTCTTTTTTTTTTTTTTAATTGTACATAGTGAAATGAGTGTTCCTGCTTTCTAGACAATGTATTTTAAAACCTTGAAATTAAGCTAACTTAAGTCTGACTTCACTTTGCATGCTTCTATTTGGCCCCTATTAGGAGAAAAAAAGATACTTGTATTGACGACATTACCAGTTTAATAAGACCATTTATGCTGTAGTTTTTAAGTTTTTCTGTTTACATAGCTTAGTGACAACCATGCATTTTTCCCAGTAGGCAGATAGTATTTGCAGTGTTTCATATTTATAAAAGAAAACCTTGCATCTTATTTAAATTGAGAATAAAAGTTTGACTATGAATCATGATTTTTGTATGTAGATGGTTGACTTAGTATTTTGTACTTTTCCCAGCTAAAGTGAGCTGTTTTGAGAAAGTGACCACCTTCAAAGTGGCAACAATCTTACTAAAGCAGATCACTGCTTTGTCTTCTTTCTGCTGGAAAACAGTCAATACCACCTTAGTTTTCCAACAGATTCAGCTGGCTGCCAGCTCAGAATACCAAGGACTGAAGGACATTTGACTCTTATTTTTGTATTTAAATGACATGAATGTAAAGGGGATGCTCAGGGTTGTTTTGGAGCCTGTTGAATTTTTATCTTTTTGCCTGTGATTTTATTTTCTAAATAAATACTTCATGTAGCAATCTTGAATATGTTGAGAAGGAAAATGCCAAACCATTTTGGTAATGAGGTTACTAGTTAAGTTATGTTACGATAGGTGTTAAAGTACAAAAAACTTTTTATTTGTTAATTAATCTTGAAGAAACACGTGCCTCAGTTTAGATGTTTTGTCTTATCTTTTCTGCACTAAATACCTGACAGTTTGACCAATCAATGCACCTTTCCAGTGGCAAGACTTGCTTATCGTAAATTATATTGTCACAATGCAAGATTTAGTGACTGTAAAATGGAATAAAGTTTAAAGTTTCAGGGAATGCAAAAGGTATTAACTTAAGAGACAAAACCTTTATTCAATATGCTTTGCTTCATACTGTAAATAGCTTTTTGGCTTGTGAACCTAATTGTAATCTTTCAGGTATTTTTGTACAAATAAGGGACTGATATTCTGTTTCTTGTAATTAGAAATAAACGTTAATACAATGCTATTCATTTTATATTGGAATGAACGTCTTCTTTTGGATATACCTGTACACCATGTATCTCTTGCCTTAATTCTGGGTTGTTTGGGGTGGGTTATATAAACTCCTCTTTGAGTTAAGAGGAAAGCAGAATCCAAAAAAAACCCCTTTATTCTGGCTGTTCTGTCGTATGATTCCCATTAGGACAGACTGTCCTTTAATTTGAAAAAATAACTAGTTCACCCCTTTTCTTTGAGGAAAATTACCAGGGATATTCTGCTATGATATTTACAATATTCATTTGGGAAGGTTGCTAGAGTCAAATCAGGAAGTACACTGTGAGTGTCTTTTTGGTCATAAAACAAAGCTATAACTCACCAAAAATGTACACTCTGCATAAAGCACTTTATTGGCCTGATAGCTGTTGAATCAGAAACCTTCGATGGTAGTTTCAGAAAGCAATTACTTACCCCTGTAAACCTTGTATTCGAGTGGTCCGATGGCATTTGGGTGGAAAAGCACATCTGCACAAAGTATGTTTTTTGCTTCAAAAAATCATTTTCTTGAGGGAGAGAGATTGATGGTTCTTTGGGTAGACAGAATAATAGAAGGTCGGAAATGTTTCTCTGTTGGACACAAAGCTTTGCTGTTTCTGCCTTGCTGATCCCTAGAAGCCATCAGACATGTTCCACTTCAAGCCTCGGTCACAGCCTGGCTTCTGCATGCTACGTCTTCGTGTGAGTTTGTGTTGCACCAGGAGTTACGTGTTAGCGTTACGAAACTCATTCATCAGAACAGAAAGGCAGAGAACTTTTGGGGGGTTTTGATAGTCCCCAAAATGTTTTTATCTGGAGGTGCATGTTAAACGTGAAAGTGCTTGGAGTTCACTATGATGTGTGCAGCAACTTACACTTCCACAGAGTTGAACTAAGGGGGCTGCTTGCTTACGGAAAGGTTTGAAGGTGCCTATTTCTTGCTCAGGTGAAGGAAGCTGTGCCAGCATTGAAACCCGCCCCCCTCCTTCCCCCCGTAATCATTAAAAGTTAAGGACTCTAATTCCTATAATTCGACACAAACCTGTAAAAAAAAACAAAAAAAAACCAGCGCCCAACCCCCACCTTACTTTATTGTATGTATAATGTTTGGAACTGACAAAAAGATGGCATGAAAAAAAGGAGCCCAGTAAGAAGGTGTGGGTAAGCCTGCCCCAGTGGCAGGGCGGGATTGTCGGCATGTTTGTCCGAATTCCCCCCGAACTCTCCTGTGACAAGTACAAACTGATCCCTGTGCAACCTGGCCCTAGACATTACCAGCAAATATGTGTGCTATCTGATGGTCACCAGTACAAAATCAGTCTGGGTCAGAAATGGTATAGATTTGAATTAAGTGCCTGGTAGAAGGTTTGTGCTGCTTTTACATTAGTTGCAGGACAACAGACATGATCAGACATCTGATGCCACATGAAGCCTTCTAGCATGAAGTTCACCTGGCAAAACAGCCTAAATGCATTTGAACCTATGAGTAAATTTGTATCAAACTAGTATTATACAGCATGTGGCTGCAGCACTTTTATCCTGATCCTCAGAACCCTAAAGTTAGGTTTAAGACCAAATCACTGCTTCAGCCTGTGCCCACAAAACCAGATGAGAAAAACATCACCAGATGAGGCATTTCCCTTCAAGTCGGTCGAACTTTAGATGACTTTGGGTTTATGTTATTGCTAATTTAGTGATGCTTTAATCTGGTTTGTTCATGTCCAGCTTGTATATTGCTTTGTGTCTCAGGCATTGATTGTCTAACATCTTAGAAACTTCAGAAACAATATCAGCAGATGGAGAAGAGATACCTTCCTTTGAAATATCCACACTGCCTTAATTTGGGTTGCTTCTGCATCCCAAATCTTACGTCTTCCTTCCTTAACTTGGAGCACAATTTAATTAGTATGTGAAAACCTAATATAACCACAACTATATCCAAGAGCTATAGGATTTTCATTAGATACTGTTATTAGTCACATCTGAGACTTCAAAATAAATTAGTTTGTGTAACACTCACACTGCAAACCCCTAGCCCAAAGACATTCTGCTCTAATTGCTCATCATTTTGCACAGATACTAGCAGATGTTTTAGCAAGAAAGATTGGTTCATTACAAGACACTGAGCTGTGATTAACAGGGTCTTATGACACCTGTTAGTTACCCAGGTTTGCATGCTTTGCTGGAGTCAGGTGTTTTCCATCTGTTGGCTGCAAGACTCTGGTGCCACAATCAGGTAACAGGAAGGTGAAATTGTAAACACAGCTGCTGCCTCTGAGTCGAAGTGCAGCCTGGGTTTATGGGCTCTGAAGCTCAGCTCAGCTGCAGTTGGAGGTATAGCTCTTAAGCTCAAAAGAGCTAGACTGAGAGGGAAGGGAAAAGCAGTGGAGAAGAGAACTGCTCTTGGGCAGTGTTATCCAAGTGATGGTTTGGGTGTGACTGGGAGCACAGTAAAGACAGTGATGTGACGCCCAAGTGCTGCTCACCAGTCCCTTAAAGGCAGTTTCCTCTCCTCTTCCCTCAGACTTGTGAAGGCACTTCAACATAAAGGCTTTCATTTTATTTGCCTTTTGAAACCAGTTGTCCCGAAGTGTGAGGATTGACATTTGGGGTTATCAGGCAGAGAAACAGCTATGAAATGGGTGTTCTCTACAACCTGTCTGTTCTCCAAAAGTCTTCAACTGCCATCAAAAGAAAAGGAAGGTAAAAGTATGGTTCTGCCAGCAATTCTATGATTCTATTCCATTAGCTGCTGAATTTCTGCAAGATATTAATGTGCTCTGCGCAACTCACAAACTCTTAGTTTGCAGGTTAGTGTAGTACTCTCGCAGGTCCAAAGACAATAGTAAATACAGAAATAAGGCAAACTGTGAGGATAGGAGCTTCTTAAAAAATTACTCCACAACACAGCTAGTCATGGAAGAAAACTAATTGATAATCATAGAATAGGTGGGTAAAAGAACTAATTTGGTTTTTCACTAAAGACTATGAGCTAGCTAGACAAGGATAAAAATCTCTAGAAAACAGAGTGTGCCTGAGAAGAAGTATGTGCACCTTCACAAACAAAATCCTAGATGCTGCTGCCCTCGAAAGGATAAGGGAATGGCAACTCCTACAACAGGAGCAGGAAGGGAGGATTAGGGTGCCATAGAAATGGAAAAGATACAAGGAAGAACAGACAGGATGGTCAGAGTAGTAAGACAGTTCAACTGACAGTCAGCAAAGACTGAGGGTAGCAAGAGACAGTAAAACATAGTCAGCTGAGCAGAATACAAAACATTTAACTACTATCTCCAATACAGAAGTTGCAGAGCATCACCTGAAATGTGCAGGGGCTCAGTTCTGGAAAAATAGAAATGTATTTCTTCATGTGAGCTTTAGTGTTCTTCATCACAAAATGGTGAAAGTTCACAGGTGTTCACAAAGGGCTTAAACATGTTAGAACAAACTCAGCTGCTAGATATTAACTAAAAAACTACCAGCTTTCACTGTAGAAGTCCATGGGCCATGTCACCAAGCATCAGGATTAGTCTTTAGGGAAAGAATCATTACTTGACAACCCATATTTCTATTCTTTTTTCCCTATATGCTTACTACCAAGTATTAGATGGGTATTGGGCAAGAGATACTTTTTTCTCTGATCCAGTCAATGAGGGCTAGCTCATACAGAAACAACTGGAGGTAGAACTAACAGCTGAGGAACAACTAAGAAAGGCTGTGCTACAATCAGCTGCAGGTTCCCTTTGACTGGTGAGAAGCAGTCATGTAAGCCCTGAGTTTGTTCCCTACCACCCCAGAAGGCACTGTCTTTAGGGTCTGTGACAGCTTTCCCCTTCCCAAGCCTGTCTCTGGGAGGGTGTGTTGGGGCCACCAGGTTCAACCAGCCTGGTTCAACTCATGGAGCAAAGCACAGACCATGGGGGTCCTGACGCTGTACAAGAGTAGTGCCCAGCTTCGTTGAGCCCTGAAACAGGGTGATAAACAGCAGGGACTAAGCCAAGCCTTATGCCTCCTCTTCTAAAATGAGCACTAGACTGGGAATAGATGCTGCTCACTTGCAAGCCAGGAGCAGGTATCTTGTACAGTTGTGCATAAATGGCTATCTCCAGGTCTTTTTGTTCAGAGGTGCATTGTGAAAGCTTCTCCCTGCTAAAATGTGTCTTTTTCTCCCCCCGCCTGGGAGCTGAGGAAGAGAAGGGGCACACAGCTGCTGAAGCCTGGTGTTTCTTCTTGCTAAAGGCTGTGGGGTGGCAGGAGGGAGAAGGCCATGCTGGAGATAGCATAGGCTGGCCAGGCCCAAGGGGGGCCAGGGTGGCCTGCAAGGCTCTCCCCACACCATCTGCCGCTGATCAGGTGGGCACAGAGAAGAACAGGACATGCTGGCACCCACCCTGGTTACCCTTGGAGGGTCCCTGGGAGGCTGCTGCCAAATGGCCTCCCCAGGGTGGCTGGGCACAGGGGCTTGTCAGGCCACCCTCCTGCCCCAGCCGGCTGCTCACCCAGGCCCCCAGGCAGCTGCTGCCCTCTGAGAGGCTCTGAACTCTTCCAGCCCCCAGGAAACAAGACCTTCTTGACGAAGAAATCCCATTTTACTAATTCCCAGTCACCATTTTTGAGTGGTTAAAACCCTGAAGTGAGTCAGGACACACACACACACAAAAAATAATAATAAAAAAAAGTAAATAGCCTTCCAAGAGAGAAAACAAGTAAATAAATAGGTAGGTAGAAACATCTGACACATCAGTGCAGGCCAGTTGAAATACAGCCTGGACTTTGCCTCATTCCAGAGCTGAAGGGTGCCAGGTTCTGCACACCGCAGAGCTGCCGGGGGGAATGCCCCCTGCCCCTCTCCCGCCTCTCCAACCCTCCTTCTTCTCGTCCCTTCCCTCCTCCCCTGCCCCCGGCGCCATTCCAGATCACGGAGGCCAGGCCGGCAGAGGGCGGCCACGGCCGGGCCCCGAGTTAGAGGCCGGGGCGGCTGGGTCTCACCCTCCCGCGTTAAATACGCCAGGGATTTCTTTTCTCTTTCTTTGTGTCTTTGGTTTGCTTTGTTTCATGGCGGCAACCCACCGCCGGGTCTTGTCTCCCATGAAACAGCGGTAAAACGGCTCTCCCGGAAGGTTGGGTGCTCGCCAGCCTCCCCGGGCACTTGCTGCAAATGGCGGCGTAGGCCGACCCCGAAGGCAGTGGATTGCCCGTTCTCTCCCCTCCCCTCCCTTCCCGACCCCCGCCAAGAGAACCATGTCTCCGGTTTGTGAGAATTTCGCCTCTCTGCAGTGCCGGGGGGTGGCTGGGGCAGCCGGCGGGGACATCAGGGGCCTGTGTGCAGCAAGGGCTGCTGCCGCCCTGGGAGCCTGCTGTTGGTGTGACCTTACTTGTTCCACTTGCATGAATTTCCAGACGTGTCAGTTGCATAGACATTTTCCACCTGCATAATTCCCTGGTGTCATATCAGCAGATCTGCCGGCCCTGGTGCCTCTCGCTGGCACCCTGTCAGTATACTTGAGGTCCTACAAGTGAGAGAAAAGTCCCTATGTCCTACCCTAATGCTTGGGAACCGCCACTGAATGAATTCACAAGTGTCCTTTTCTTCTTTTTTTTTCCTCTTACTGAGAAAGCATGACTAACAAACTGACTGGTGAACATAGTGCTACACACAGTTAATGATTAACAAAAAAGTGCAGGACAAGCGCAGTAACAATGAAGACCAGATAGTTCCTGGAAAAGCCCTAGAAAATTCTTAAAATT
The DNA here is from genome assembly GCA_013400055.1 of Nycticryphes semicollaris. NCBI lineage: Eukaryota > Metazoa > Chordata > Aves > Charadriiformes > Rostratulidae > Nycticryphes > Nycticryphes semicollaris. The sequence goes on from VXBJ01003851.1 coordinate 415,967, forward strand.
CTTTAGCTGCTACTGGTGTCTTCTACCTCACAGGTCGGGATTATAAAAGGGGACTACAGAAAATACCTATTTCCAAAATACTTGGAAAAGGTGTTGAAATCTCCAAACAGGTAAGAATTAACTCACTAATGTCTGAAAGTGAAGTTACCTCTAATTTCACCAAATGATCTGTTCTGACAAGTCTGCATAATTCCTTAAGTGTTATGCTAGCGAGCATTTAGAAATGCAGTATAATGTGCTAAAGGTAACTCTATTTTAATTGACATGCGCTTAAACCAATTTTGTTAAAATAGTCAAGAGTTCATGAAGTATTTTAAAATCAAAACTCTGCAATTCACTATGTTTTTAAGAGAATCTTTTCTCAACTGCTTCTAAAAATGGACTTGGAGGCACTGCTGGTGAAGTGAAGGAGTCTGGAGGGATAGCAGTACCTCTCAATGGTGGCATACTGGGCAATCTAAGAGCTGAATCCCAGCTGACAAGGGAATCTTGTCAACCTTTTCAAATTTGGTTGGAAGAAAAGTTCTTATTTGTTTGAAAATTTTCTTCTCTTCCTGTAGCTTTGTTTCATCGTTAGTGGGTCCCATTGAGCTCGTCCTCTTCTGGAGGTTCTGTTTACGACACAGGGACTGTAATGATCCCCATACATTGACATTACAATTTTATGTGTGGCTAAATGTAGAACAGCAAAAATTATTTCAACACTAGTAGGGTTCAGAGAGCAAGAAGACGATGAGCTTCTGTTTGTAGAAATACAGTTGGAAAAGGAAAGGGGAATAAAATTACTATTTTTACCATTTACCATTTATGTTACATAAATGTACCATTTATGTCAATGGTAAATACAAGGAAAAAGAATAGATAATTAAAGTGTGATGAAAAACAAGTTTCCAGTATATGTGATTTGTTCTGAAAGGTTTCCTCAGGAGAGTGGAGGTTGTTTAAAATTATCAAAGGGTTTCTTTGAATGGTCAGTTGATACGCGTCCCAGGGAAATTGCTCAGGTGCTTCAGTCTTTCCCATATTCTCACTTTAATGTAAGTTTCTTACTCTGTTCCTTCCATTAAACATGAAAAGCAGTCACTTCATTCTTCTGAGTTACCAAAACCAATATATTTTTTTCAGTCACAGATAATATACTGCATAATCAGCAGAAATGTATGGCCAACAGTGTTTTGTAATACTGTCATTTGTAAGTGAAAAAAATTAACCCAACCTATACAACAAACTCAATTTACTTCCAGCATACCCTAATCACAATCCTGTTATTCAGCTCAACTGTACAAGCACGTACACAAGCCTCCAGCGTTCTTCTGATGAGTGTCTCCCCATCTAACCAATGCTTGTGCTGGTTCAGTGTTTTATTTCTTGGCAAAAATGTCTTTCCTGTAGAAAATATTTTGAATGCAACAGCTGTTTTGTTGTATATTTTTCACCTTCTTTCTTGATCCTGTTTACTTGGTCCCTTGTGTCTCCACCTGTTCACAAACAAATAAACAGCAGAAGAGATCTTACAGTAAATAGTCAATACTTGAAAGGCAAATTGGGATTTTAGTATGAGTTTTTGTGTCGGAGAGCTGACAAGTGCATTATGCACTAAAAAGGTTGCTCTTAAATTTTACTACTAAATAATACTATACCATTCTTTCCATCTTGCTTTATATATTTTTAAAATTCAGGAAAAGTTTGCTGACTTTTGTGAAGGTATAATAGATTTTATTTTTACCCTTCTTGATTTTATGTTTTCAGAGGAATTGGATAGTTTATAGGGAGTCAAATGTAGTTTAATGTTGTTATTCTTGTATTATGTCAGATGCATTACTGTAGTTCAGATTTTATTCTTTGCAGTTTCAAAGGGTGATAGCTAGAGAAATTATTTCTCTAAGATGTTGACTGATGTGAGGATTAATGGCAGCACATGATATTCCCCACCCCGCCTTGATTTTTTTATATTAAAATATGCTGTAAGTCTGCATGTAGGAATTTGGGGTGACCTGAAGGCAAAGATGTGGCTCCAGTACTGTGTAACCTATCAAACAGACTCTATAGAGGATGTGTCTCCGAGTCTGCTACATACAGCCTATCTTTACAGGACTGGATATGAAGCAGAGAGGTCAGGAAAGTTTTGAAGTGGTTTGAACAAGGACAAGGCGGAAAGGTTTCAGTCACTGAATGAGGTGTAAGGAGAGAGGACATGGGACTCTTCGGATCTTAACACTGGAGAGAAACAACTGAAGCCATAGTAGCAGTAACTGCATTCCAGTGTAAGCTGTAAGACGTAAAACTTGAAGTGAGGGTTATTATTAGCATTTCAGAGTTTCAAGACAGTCTTGCCAAACTTGGGTGTGTGACATCCCTTATGCTTCTGAAAATTCTTTTTCTTATACACCAAGTACCATTTACTGTCTGATTGCTAGGGTAACGTCAAGCACTGGTGTTAGCAATACTGTCATGTAATTTGGAGTTCAAGGGATACAGCAGCATCTTAAAATGTACAGAGGGAAGGGAAAGGGAAGGGAATAATCTCTTCCTTCTTGGTGCAAAACTGATGGAAAAGAGATCCCAGAAAAAAAAAAAATCACTGAGGTGTATTGTTTAGGAGGGCTATAAATTCAGTGTCAAAGTAATACTACTGTTAAGTTGCTTATAACACCTCCCTGTGTTTTGCCCTGATTCGCACTCACTTGTGCTGTTGACAAACTGTTTCATTTAAATGAAAAAAACCTTACAGTTTTCAGATTTTATTTTCTCTGAAACATGACAGTGCAGGTATGGTTGATGTGAAATAAAGGAAGCAAGTGTCATTACTATTACTACTTACTTGCATAAAAAAGCAAGATGGGAAATTACAGAAATACTACATATGGTGCTTTCTGCTTTTAAAAACAGTCTGAGCTCAGAAAATCAGAAACAGTCCAGCTACTCATAGAACCAGGTATATGAATTTCAAGGTGAATACGCATTTCCAGATACATTGGACAAGCAGAAGGCAGCTGAAATGCCAGCATGCTGGGCAGATGGCTGGCAGAAACCTTTTAATCTCAGACAGTGCTATAAAGGAACTGGTCCTTCAGTAGGGCTTATATTGTCACTTTATGTGCTCTTCCTTTAAAGGGAGGGGGGGAAAATTAATGCAAAGGATTTGGGAGGTGGTGACATATCTTTAATGGCATCCTATGGGTGCATTGTCTTTCAGAGAACTTTTTCTTTGTATCTCACTCTGATTAGCATGTTTCTTTGTGCAGTTTTAAAATGCTTGGACAGTTTTCCCTGAGGAAATATATGTGCCTTCCAGCAGTTTTAAATTGCTCTTGATATGTTTGATATCCTTATACATCTGCAAACCCATCAGAGTCTTGCTGAGTTCTTGACTGTAGTGCTTCCTGTGGTAATTATATTTTCTGCAGTTTTAACCACACATCATGTGAAAAAGTGTTTCCTTCTGTCTGTTTTTAATCTGCTATCTTTTAATTTCACTGAGTAGTCCCTTTTGGGCTTTTGAAATTTGAAAAACAGAATGAAGTTCTTTATCTTCTCCCTTTACTCTTTCTTTCCCTTATCCTTTCCTTGGCTTCCCTCATGTTGTTCCGTTTTCAAAGCTAACCAGGCCCACTCATTTCAGTCTTCCCTAGAGGAGTGGATAAGTGCCTTTGAAGAGAAATCTTCTCTTAAACTCCAGGAGGGCAGTGAGTCTTTTTGAAAGTGAAAATCTGAGAGGATATTGAATATTCCAGAACTGTTCCAATAATTGATCAAAAGTCACTAGAACATTTTTTGTATAATTCATCAACTTGTCCTTATTGCTATTTTTGATCTACATGTTAAACAAAGGTTTTCATTCAACAGTAGCGCTGAAGCTGTTCAGGCTAAGTCCATTATTTTGGCCCTTAAGATTTTTGGAGGCTTATTTCCACATTCCCTCAGTATGCTGTTACTTCAGAATTAATGTTACTGAGATTCCTGAGACTCTTTACTGAATGTTCAACACCTGACATTCCTAGCTCTCCGCGCTTGTTCCTGTGGCTGCATCTTGTTTTAATTATTTTATTTTTTTTTAAATGGGTGTGTGGGTGGGATGATGGGGTGATGTCCTTTCATTGCAAGCTTTCATATGCTTACTAACAAATGCAAAAGGCCCCAGGTAATGTGGCTGTCATGTATTTTAGGCAGCTGAGGTAGAAGAGTCTACCAGACCTCCTCGGCAGGAACTGTCATTGAGATGGCACATAGAAAGAATGGACGAGGAGGAATGCTCACTGTAGTGATGGCTGCTGACAGGTCTGAGACAGGAGATGATGAGTAAGCCTGTACTGTAATGAAAGATAAACTACATCTTAGAGAATTTGTGGGAGAGAAAGAGGAATATTGTGTGTATCTTTTGCACATGGATATTGATACCTATTTTAAGATTTTCCGTAAGATGTGATGTTTTCTGCTCAAGCATAAAAGACCAGCTAATTTTACAGAATTTGCAGAGGAAGTGGAAACACTCAGGGAACAGTAGAATGGAACGAAAGAAATGATGGCTAGAGAATATCTTTTTGAAACCTCTGTCATGAAAAGTAGAAATTAGGCTGATGTTAACAACATCTTTATATTAAATATTAAAAAGTTAGTAATTAAAAGCACCCTATTGATGATTTAAATCTGTGGGGAAAAAAACCCTCATGTCATTAAATTTCAAAAATAATGTGTAGATAAAATTTAGTGTTACAAAGTAGATGCAGAGGAAAGACCTTGTTGTAGGAAAATAGCTTGGAAATCTCTGTACTGTACTGAATGCTGTTTAATATTAAGGACCAATGATAACCTGGGGTATACTGTCAAACTTAGTAACAAATGTAGATACAGAATTATCATTGCCCAGAAATATAAGCCCTGAGATCAAATAAATTTGTTGGTGATCATGCATTCATTCACCTTAATTAACCAATTCAACTGATTAATTCAAACTAACCAATTAAGTAATAGAAAACATTTGGAAAGCTTTGTAAACAATAACAGCATAAGAATAGCGCTAAGGAACGAGCATACTCTTAACAGAAAACATTTCACACCCCAACTAGTGTGTGGGTACAGGCATCCCTGGGCAGTTGGCAGCAGGACCCCGCTGCAGTCCTGGGTGGTTTCACCCCTGGCCATGTGGCCTGAACCAACAGAAGCAGCAGCCAGCTCTGACTGGATGCTCACACTACACATACTCCCATGCTTTTCCTTCCTTTCTGTTTTTTAGCATTTTGATCATTTTTGTTCTGGCATAATCTTCTGCTTCCTCAGTATTCTTTTTCCTCCAAGGAAATTTATATTTAATGTTGGCATCTGTCCCTAGAATCCTTCTTTTTATCATGTCCTAGAATTTATTTAATTATTTAGTGATACCTTCCTTGTCATGTTTGTTGAGGATAATGACATACTACTGTACAGCCTTTACTCGGGTGGGTATGTAAACAGATGCTTATGTATGTTAAGCTCCTGTTACAAGAACTTCCAGGCTCTCAGAAGTCCTTTATTTGCTGATTGCTAACACGACAGGTGCCTCTGGCTCTCTCTCTCTCTTGTTTTCTGTTGCCTTGCATATGCCAGAATTTTTTCTTGGCACTGCTGACTGGGACGATGACTTGTCACCTCATGTGCCTGCCTTGCCAGCTTGTAAATGGGCCCACATTGCACCGTTCTTTAGGTGCCTGGAGACCAGGTACAGAGGTGTTGATTCCGGAGTAAGTATTGCAGAACCACAGTTGTGAAGCCTGACACGCCTGCTGGGATAGGTGCCTTATTGTTCTAGGCTACTGAAAATAACGTTTGTTATGATGCAAAGTTTAAATTAAAAAAATAAAACCCAGAGCCTTACAAACGCGTTTTGTGCTAATGGAAGATAACTTACACACACACAAGCCATACATTATTATGATTATATGCACATGTATGGATTTGCTGCAGCTGCATCAGCAGCTTAGATAGTTATAAGGCTGATTTTAAGAATATCTGCCCACGCCACACAACTTTTATGTGAATCTGTGCCCTGGGTTGTTCTTACGCCTACCTCTATCTCCTCCTTTTCAAGGTTACTGATGCCTATTTCTATTGTGCATCCTAATGAGTAAGCTCCTGGCTTTGGGTAATTTCCTTTCTAGCACTATCCAAGAATCTGAGATACAAACATATTTTTTCCCATTTAATTGTCCTTTTTTAAAAAAAATACACCAACCACATTTGTTACCATTACGGTAATTTGTTACCCTGTTGAATATTGTTCTGTTCAGCTCAGCAATTACTTAACTCTGTACTAGTCCCCTAGTCCTCAAATGACTTTAAGATTGGCGAACTACTCATTTGCTTCTACTGTGGCTTCCTCACATGTTTCTTTCCAGGTTCAGAAAAAGAAAAAAAGACAAAAAGAAAAAACCCTCAGTGTTTATTGTTATAATGTTTTCTTTATTTTGAAGGTTCTTTGGGCAAATTTTTTCTAATTTTTCAAGAGCAGATCTCTTGTCCTTTTTAATATGTATTTTTTAAAAATACATTGCATCCTTTTGGAGCAACAATTTTGAATGTAATACCTTTTTAAGAGTAGTCATTCTAAGGGCACATAAATTGGGGTGAAATTTCCTAGCCAAGAGAAGAAGTTAGGGATTAAATGGTATAGGGAAGCCAGTGTTAGTAATCTTACAAAATAAAACTTTATTACAGATCAGTAGGTACTGTTTGTTAGCACCTTCTTTCTCACCTGTTCTTATTTATCCTGCTGTTGAAAATGGATATTAGAAAACATTTTAGTTATCTTTTTATGTAGAAAATTGTCCCTAACTCTGATGTTTCATTGGTTTGAAACTTAAAATGATCTGAAAGTTTTGCAGGTTCTGTGGTGGACTTATTGGCTTGTTTGGCCTCTTTTATTAGGATATTGACATACCTTTGAATTATCTTTCTTGTTCCTGGCATAAAGCGTAGTCTCCACAGCTTCATTCTTGAAAAGAACTTGTGATGGAGGGTATTTGCTGCACGTTGCTTTTAAGTATTTATTCGTAGCGTGTACGTTTGGTACATAAATTGCAAAAGCTTATGGGAAGAAGGGTGATTTTCTGAAGCTTTCAATGTTACTACAACATTATTATGCTAGAAAGAGTATCATATCTAAGATAGCTGACCTTGCCACCGGGTTTGATTTGTCATCTTTTTTTGCAGTTTCTACTGCTCAGCACTACTCCATGTTAGAAGTAAATCCAGTAGTTGTTTTTTGAAACAATACAGTTCCTACAGACTACTGGTACTTAAACAAATGGAAGTCTCCGATAAATAGTGAGGATGCTTTGAGATTGCCAAGATGATGCATCAACATTTGTTCTATCCAGAGCAGCATAAAACATCATTTTGCTCAAAGAAAACAGAAGGAAAACAGAACAAATGTAGACCTAGAAGCACCATTCATTTATTTGAAAAGCAGCAGGAAGGTGCTCTTTTCAACCAAATAGGAAATGGTATGAATATAAATGGCATATTGAATAGATATTTAACAGGACAAGCAGAGAGAGAAATATGAAATAAGTAGTGCTAGATGATGGAGTGCAGCTGAACTGTGAGTATAGGAAGTTGTGTTCTTTGCTGGAATTTGTACGTTTTTCTCTGCTGCACTGCACAGTGCCTCTACACTCCCAGTTCAATCCAAATTTTCAACCCATTTTTCCTGGAAAAAAGTAATTAAATTCAGATGCCTGATGAGGATGTGAATACAGCTTCATTATAAAGAAACCCCACAGCTCCACCTATTTCTCCTTCAAATTCAACAGGCAGAACCATAGCAAGTGTTTTGAGTCTTAACACATGTTCTGGATCCCTTATTTCCCAGTCGTCTTCCACATGCTAATTGAAGATGCTTCTGGTCACCTTGCCATGACAGTTTTACAGCTTGTCTTCCTGGGTAGCAGCAGTAGCAGCCAGCAGAGCTGTAAGTTGCAGAGCTGAAGAGAAGAGTATTGTCTTGAGGATCCAGAAATAGTTGGGCTTTTTGTGACAGCTTGCTATCCCAGGATTGGTAGAAAACAACTCATTTGACTATCCATTGAATATATATAACACTATTTCTCATGGTCTTTTTTTCAGTGAAGAGGAAATGTCTTCCTTTGTAGGGAGGTCATGTGATTCACCCCTTGCATAACATCCCATTGAGTTATTTCCTTTATCTTAGCAATGTTGCAAGCTTGGAATATGCTTGACATGCATTGTACTTGCCATTGAGTAATCTTGAGCGAAGCTTTCTTTTTTTATATATAGATTAATTACTCCAATTATTTTTCTTGGAGACTGCAATTACGTAACGTGTATACTACTGGCCTGGGTTGTATGCGTTTATTATTGTGTAAGATACAGTAAATAAATCATAATTTTGATGAAAGGTTAGTGTGATTTTACATGCAGAACACACATATTAAGAAACAAAATTAGCAACCAGGGTAAAATATTAACTGCTTGTAGATCATTCACAAGTCAGAGAATGTAGATGAACCGTAGTTTTCTCAGTTTTTGCTTCAGTAGGCAATAGAAATAGGTTTAGACTGTTGTATTTTTGAAAGAGGGAAACTGAGAATATTATCACCTGGAATTCAGCAGACACTATAGGAAGTAAGGTATTTTGCTCTGTTGTATGTTGCAATATATGATATGTAATGTAAAATCTGGTAGTGATTCCCCTTCCCTCAGCATGCTTCCCCTCCCTTCTGTATTCTCTGAGCACTAAGGAAGAGTAAAAGATTGTATTTCTTAAGCACTTCCTGCTGACAAAAGTTAGCCTGGTGGTAGAGGTGGAAGAGATTTCTCTCAAAACTATGCAAATCAAGATTGCTCCTAAATAAAAGAGTTTCTTAAAGAGTTAGCAGGAAGAAAAAAAACCCGGAAATCTCAAAACTCCCCAAAGTTTCCTAGACTATCTTTCAGTCTATGCAGAACGTCAGACGGCTGTAAAGGCAGGTTGCTTCTAGACTGGCAGCATCTGACCTCAGCACATAGACTTTCAAAATCTGTGCCCCTGACCAGGGACAAGCTCTGCCAGAGTGTTGGTGGGGAGGTGCTGACACAAAACCTGGTCTGGATTTAGGTCATTTGGACTCCAAATGGAGTTGGAGCCAAATGTGGTAACAAAGAAAAATATGCTGGAAGAGCACAACCCTTCCTAGCAAAATATTTCATGGAAGCTGCCCCTGAGGGCTTACCCAGAACTGCACAGCATATGGAAAAGACTTGCGTCTGTACTTGAAAACAAGAACTTGAACTAACGTCTCTGAGCACAAAAGTAATGAATGAATCAGACTATCCTTATTTAACTGCCTGTCTCCTCCAGTCACATGTAAATCCTCTCTAAATGAGAGCCTGTCTCTCCTAATGATAATGTGGAAGCTGTGATTATCTGAGGTGTGGAAGTGAGCAGTATCATAAGGAGAACAGATGGCAGGCAGTTCTGAGTGGGGATATGGTTGGCTGTGCTGTGGTGAAGCTACCTGCAGCAGCTTAAGCTGTTATCTTTTCTGGATGACTGTTTTGCCTCCTAGCTGGAGATGATTGCCCTTCTTTATGGAGTTGGCAGGATAGAGTGTGTGAACACTTGGTGGCTCTGTCACCCAATGCTACAGGGACAGAGAGGTTCTTGTAGGGATCTTTGGTAGAATGAGGCCTACAGGGTTGTAGTTACAATTAGACCTTTATTATTACATAAAATATTTAATTACCTGCGTAGCTTATTGTTATCTTCTAGTTCTAGCATTTAGTGTAGCTTATTGTTGCCCAAAGTTTTTATTGATTATCATCCTTTCAATTATGCAAAATTTCTAGTAATCGGTATCGCTTTCTTACTGTGTAGAGCTACCCAGACTTTTAGTTACCTCAGCCCTCAACAGGTCCGGTCATATTCTTAATAATCAGTGCATGATACTGTTAGGGTTTGAGAAAACTCAAAACAATTTACTGTGGTTCAGACAATTATTCTCTCACCCGGTGACCCCTCCCTGCCCAGGGAAGGGGAATCGGGGAACACAAAGAAACGCGAGGGTTGAAATTTACATAGATTTAATAGAATAAGACTAAATAATTAACAATAATGCTAAAGAACCGGTATTAATCCTGGTACTGATATAAGATATACAAGAATTATACTCAGCTGATTCTATCAGCAGGAAGCTTGTGCACACTGAGTAGTGGACAGCAAATGTTTGACACTGTGAGCGCAATGGCTTTGGGAGGAAAGGAAGGCCTCAGGGGTCTGGTACTGGGGCACGGAGTTGTCTGAACGGCCTCCATCAAGGGAGAGAGAGCTATGCAGCAAACTTTTCTAATTTATATTGAATGTGACATTCATGGTATGAAACAATCCTGTTGGCCAGCTTGGGGATCAAATGCCCAGACCTTGCTTCTCCTCGTCCCTGCAGGTGGCAAAGCTCAAGGACACTGAGACCTTGAATCTCGTAGAGCCTGGCTGGCTATAAAGTAAATACTTTCACGAATTCAGACACTAGTGTCTTCTAAAAAAATGCAGTTTTCCCCAGCACTAGAAAAAAAGTTAGTCCTGTGTCTCTCAACCCAGGACAGATACAATAATCAGTCTGGACTCAGACCTTAACCAAAAGAACGTGAGTCACTCAATTCAGTCTTCGGAGGAAGAAGACAACAGTGGATGTGACCCTTTCCAGTGGGGGATCATGGGTTTTGCTGTCTAGCAGCAGGACTTGCAGCTGCTTGATTTTATAGATAATATCTCTTGTGCCAATACACTTCCCTGTTATTTAGCGGGTGTTACCACATCCTGGCAGCAATGCTTCATGGACAAAGAGTCTTGTCACAGTGGTCACAGGGGATTTGGCTGTTGCTGTAACGAAGGTCACCACATCTTGGTGAAAACCACCATGTTGAAAAGGGGGAGAAAGAATGAGGTGATACGTGATCAGCACACATATTTTACGGCCATTTGTCTTAGGAAATGGTGTTGGAGCAGGGCATACTGGTCACATGACTCCAATGGAAAGTCTCATCTTAGTGTAAATGTGTCTTCCTAAGCAAAAATCACATACTGCATGCAAGCAGTCAAAGCGAGAGCGAGACAATAACCCACAGCAGAAGGCAACAAGCGTTGCCTTCCTTATTGCTTCAGCTGTGAACATGTGTCCATGACCAGGCAGACCTGGTGTGGAAGATAAAGTTCCCACTCGTTCTTCAGACCCCTAGGTCTGTGATATGTGTATAAATTTCACTTTTTTGGAGAAAGTACATGTACTCAGTAACTTTTATCTTATATTAAGCATAAATTCTCCAGAAAAATGGCATTGGTCTTTTCTAGGAAGGTGCTTGTGTTAGCAGAGGACTGAAAGGAAGTCAGAAACACCTTTGCAACAATACTGCCAGGGAGGAAGGGCAAGAAACACCAGTATGATCCTTTGCCATAGTACTTGCTATGGTCTCAGACAACTGAACTTCAATGTGTTCTTTATGAAGAGACTCCAATGTTGTTCTCATCCTGTTAAGAATGACTCAGGGCTTATATTGGTGGCAAATGCTCATCCGAGCTTACTGCAAGTGCATGGTGGTGTATGGTCCTCATGACAATGCATTAATCACAGCCAGTGATTAAAAGCCAAAATGTCTTCTGGACTAAGCACTATGTGATCTGTTATATCTTTGTAAACAGTGATCTAAACAAATTACTTACATAAGAACAAACACTGCAGTATGTTCTCTTTGTATTTCATCTTGTTCCTCATGCTTCACCTGGGTCTGTCTTTTCACCCACACGTTCCAGTCATAAACTAACTGCTATACTTTGCTTTTCTGACATGAGGTCTTAAGCACATTTAAGGCCTGATAGCAGTTCATCTGTCAGCTGCAGCTTCTGTGAGGTCAGCGCCTGAGAAAATTCTTTCTGTGAGTAATATATGGCTGGACGAGTGCCTCAGCGGTGCCTACACCCCTAGGTAAGCACATCTCAGCTCACAGCAGAAGCTATTCCTATCTCTGTATTGGAAGAGCCTGCCTACTGTGATTGCAGCCTGCTCTCACTGTCTCTGTGACTCTTCACAGCCTGTCAGTTTTTCTATTGACACTTTTTCAGTTCATCACAACCTCTCTCTTTTCTGTGGGCTTGCTTCCATAAGAGTAAAGTGCTTAGGCTGCTTCGAACCAGCAAGTGGTACGTTAACTCCTCCGAAGCTGTGTGTTTGAGTCTGTGTCCGTGTTCACTTCGTTAGCAGTTCCTTTTTAACTTTCTTTGGTTTACCTTCACATATTCACACAGACAGCAATACAGAACTGAACAGGGAAAACAAGCCACACATGAAATATTCATGAAAGGTAAGGTAGATACTTTCCCAGTTTGTCAGCTCTGCCTGAGATTCATCTGCCTAAGCTGTTGCAAAGTCTACTTATGTTCTCCAGGAGACTTATATTTTTATCCTTGTACTATGCAAGTAATCCATCTATTTGTGTCTGAAGGCTTTATTTAATTCTTACCCTCCTCCAAAGGAAATTCACCCTCTGTTATATGCAGAAAATTATTAGTTGTACATTTCTGCTAAAATATTTTCTTCTGTCTCGTCTCATCTTTATGGCTAATGCAGATTTGGACCTTGTATATGGAACACATAAGGACTTTTCATTCCAGTGTATCTGAGTGATTCTTAGAGGTTTTTTCTTTCCTTTTCCTTTTCGTAAATAATTTTATTTTCCATTACTGGTATTATTACATTCATGAAAGAATATATTGGGGGAAAAAAAGATAAAGACAGGGTCCTACTACTGTTCTTTTTTTCTGAAGGAGCAATAGCAAGTGAAGCAGGTAAAAAGGCCTGCAGCCTCCAAATAGCACCCTCAAACTATGGATAAGGAGTAAACCAAATTGTAAGCAATAAACCGGTGCTTTTTCTCACGCTTATTCAATGGTGACTATTTATTTGACACCAAATTGTGCTAGTACAAATCCTAATTAATTGTTTGAAGATATTGTATCAATATCTAAAACATTGATGATATCTGAGTGACTTTAAAGCTCTTCACATTATAGCTCAGAGCAGATTTGTTCCAATGATGTTAGGTTCAGTGATCTACAGCGTAAACACATCTTGACCAAATTTAATAATGATAACCACACTGCGAGCCTAGCGTGTGGTGAGCATCATGCTGTTCAGGTGAGGGAAAAATAAAGTTGGGAGTAAAGCCATCTAATCATAACTGGAATGAAGGCCAGGATAAGCATTGTTTAATGACAGAAGAGGTGAAAACTATTGGAAAGTGGGTACAAACTGTTTAACTCCCTCTACTTTGATGCATGTCTATGTACAGGACTGCAAAGCAACCGATAGCACATTGTCTGCATCATTCTGCAGCCCTGCTCTGCAGCCTCCTGTTCAAACACGTTATCTCTGCCACCTTGTTTGCAAACCAAAGAGTTCAGCGATGGTAACAAACTGGTACCATTACTGCATGGGGAGAGCATCACTATTTATCATCATCAGGGTGACACGCCTCCATGTGCAAACACATGTTGAAGTCTGTGGCACGTTATCTGTGAATACCATGATGTGTTGGTTGCTTACCAACAAGCCCTGGCCTTTCAGCCCTTGAGGATCATCTGTTATTTCTCACACACTGATGTCTTGAATGTTGAAGCAGTTTGGCAGCGCCGGGGAGATCTCTATTCATTGTGCAGTAAGAGAAATTCTTCTCTGTGAAGGAGCCGGCGCGCTGAAGGGTCTGGAACAAATTTGCAAGGCTGCAGCAGGGCTGTCTTAGCCAGCACCCACTGGGGAAAACTTAATGGTCTTGCTTTTGTCCACCACCGAAAGATTCTGTTAGGCAAAGATTTGTGTATTGCCAACAGTTGAGGAGGAGGATTATAGAAAGTAGTACGAGCCACAAGAATTATTAAAATTATAGAGAGATATGGGATATGCTTTTTTGAAGGGCGTTGCCTATTGTACCTCTCACTTTACTTCCTTTTTCTTTCTAATAAATAAATAAAGATTTTAATAGAAAATGCAATAATTGCCTGGTCACAGCAACTTTTAAGGTAAGTTACAGGTACAGCAGGAAAGTAAAACCACATCAGATGACTCTGAGGTTGTATGTCAACAGCATTTTAATACTCCAGTCTTAATTTTAATTTCCATTTTTATTTTCCTTTTAAAGTTATTTACCTTTTGTAAGCCATTTGGATGAAACATTGAAGTTGGATTTGAGTTATCTTTATGTTTTCTAGAGGCACCTTCAGTTTCTGCATCTCTTATACACATACAACATATTCTGAATTTTCAACCTTTTCAGTGAAATTCAGGGAGAAAATAAAAATAGGAAAAAATAGGAAAAATCTCCAAGATTTTTTAATGGGATCCCCTAATCCCCAGGGTGTAACACTACGCACTCAGGAGTTGATTTGCGGTGAAAAACAACTGAGAGGGCAGCTGACCCTGGGATTTCTTGACGCTTTCAAGATTAGCGGCTGATCATTACAGCAGACACAATCCAAGAACTGGAAATGCGAGTCAGCTCACAGAGTAACATCTACCACAACAAGCACAACGAAAACCTCATGCCTTTCTGTGGATTTTAGGTCCTGTTTGTATTGTGAATAGGCTCTTTCAGAATGGTCACAGAATTCTAATCGGCCTTAGATCATTTTAATAGCCACAGAAGCCGTGACAGTTTTAAAATACATGACAGCCAGAACTTTTTCCTCCTTCACAAAAAGGTTGGCTGCAATATTGCAGCACGCTGGGGACCTGCCTGGGGGCAGTGGCTGTCTCAGATCTCCTGCCACATTACCTGGGTGTAAGCTGTATAAGGACTATGAAAAGCTGATTGTATTTTTTTTAAAACAAACTTGAACTAAATAACAAGTGACAGGTGTTTACCTGGACTCATCTAAGAAAGAGAACCACCCATACAACTTTTCTTTTAGAATAGGGAAACAAAACTTACTATTGCTATTAAGTATACATATGATGAAGGAAAGAACCCGGAAAAAGTTATATACAGCGTTATCTGAGGATGCTAATCCCACCTGTGTTCAGAGTTTGCAGTCACTCAAGTGGTATTTCAGCTGTACCTGCGTTTCTTTCCTGAAAATAAGATTTCACAGAAGTGGTCCAAAGCACTTGGCTTTTACAGCAACAGCCACAGGAGAACTGTCCCGGAGTGTGTAACGCAGACAGGGAGCATGTGATCAGACCTTCACTGTCAGACTTGTTAATGGAGTTGATGGAAGGAAACACACAGCACAGTTAACAAAGGCAATGGCCGTTTCTCAGTCAGGTCCGTCTGCCTTTCGGGTGGCTCTTTTTTGCAAAGTATATTTGGAGGAGGTATGGGAGGAGGGGGAGATGCTGCTGCTGCACGTTCAATGCAAAGCACTGGGCTGTGATAGGCTGAGGGGATGTGGATACTCTCCCTATATATGCTGGCAACTGCATCCTCTCTGTTTTATAGCTGTCACTGAGGAGCAGAGAAAGACAGAGAAAGACAGACGAGAAGGAAGAACCTCACCAACTCGCTGTAAGTAACATTCTTTGTACTTAAAGCTTTGTGGTTACTGAATTCAAGTAGGTACACTTGGATTAATGCAACAATTGGTTACTTAGAGCGGGAGCTCAGCTAATAAACAGCCAGCCTGTGTTATTGTAGGGATAATCCGGGATACTTTAAAAACATTTCTTTTTAACCTAAGTTTGCACAATATAGTGTGCACCTCCTGTTTTGTGTTTGTTTGCTGTTGCATATGATGTATGTCAGCTGTAACTGTTTGTGTACATTTATGCATAATCACATGTATCCAAAAGTTTATATTTTGTTTTTCCAAGTGCAACAGTCCTGAACAACCAAGCAGACCTTGAGAAATTCTCTGCCAATTATTTTGAATAATACAATTTTCAAGATAAATTCAACGTATGACATTTTAGGGTGAGGTTTTCTTCAGAAATAACCCTTTCCTGTCACTAGAATGAGACCTCACAAGGGAAAATTACTAAGTTGCAGATGCTGTGCTGGTGACAGCAATGAATAAAATTAGCAACTTTTAACTGGAAAATGAAATATTTAAATGAGATGTGGAGCCTATAACTTCTGTACCTAATTCTTGGCTTGTGCAAAGGAAGAAGTACAGAACAGATTCAGTTCCTTTCTATTCATGCTGAAAAAAAAAAAAAACAATACTACACTTCTTATTCAGGCAATACTCCTATTCCCGACAGTAGAAGTTTAGTTTAAGAGTGACAACAGCTGCAAAAACCTTCAGTTCAATGGCAGAAAATCCTTGTGGCTTCAGTGGTGTCACTGTGGCCTTTATACATTATATTCTGCAACAATCATTTGGTAGAAATAAACACTGCACTTGTCTCATTTATTAGAAAGATAGATGGTTATTACTTTTTTTGAGCCAGTGCAGCTATCAGTTTAAGGTGCTATCGATGTGTCTATGCATTCTTCCTTTCTGTATTTAATAGTAAGTGATACTAAAAAATTTTATTATGTTGGCTTTTTACTTTGATGAACTGGAGAACAGGCACTCAGAAGTTTATAATACATTGAATATACCTCTCTCATTTGTTCTCTTTTTCATCTTTTTTCTTCCTCATAACGGATTTCCTGGTAGTATTTCATTACCTTTTAAATTCATATTTAGTTCATACAAAACCAGATTCTAAAATTATAGACAGTACTTTTTAACAGAAATTATGACTAAGCTGAATGTTATCCACATACTATTATACCTATAAGTGCATTTAGTACTTAGTTGTGTGTAAACTGCTTATTTGTATGTTTCAGTAAAAATAGGAAATATTTACAAATGAATATTATGCTGAATATACAGTCTAAAGATAACAGCCTTTTTTGGTAACTTCACTAAAATGAAATGTTGCCATGTTCTAATTTCAGGGCGGGGATAGAAGGAGTAGTTTAAATAAAGCAGCAAGGCATATGTCAACTTTAGATTGTGTAGTGTACTTGTCCTCAGACAAATGCCAGCAAAATGAAAGGGCAAAGAATTTATATATGAATTTGAATAAAATAAATATATATAAATTGATACAGTTAAGGGTTAACATGATTGTTCTTGCTTTTACCTGAAGTTAAGAGCAAAACTCAATCTTCTCCAGTAAAGTAGGACTTGATCTGAAGACGTATGCAGTGGTGTCCATAACCATTGGTTCCTGCTGGCAACAAAAGTGCTAAGACGTAATATATGTTTGGTAAAACTGTATTTATCACTCAGAGTGAGGCTGTCAATGAATTTGAATACAGACTGTGCTTACAAAGTGGTGGAGGTTGTTGATTAGGCAGGGTGCCTCCTGAGAAGCTAGAGGTTCAGCTAGCAGCTGTGGAATATGCTGAATTCATCCTAGGAGGTGTGGGAACCCTGAGAGCATGGAGCCTTTATCACTCTTTATGGGCCTTCAAGAAAATAGTCCACTGTTACATACTTCATAGGGAGGCTCAGTTTCTCTGAAATTTTAATTTAGTTTTGGATACTCAGCCTACATGAGTCTGTGGTTTAATTCCCGTTAAGCGGATACTTCGAGTACACGCAGATTGTAGCAGTCAGCCCTTCAGAAATTATGGATGCTCTCAAACAGCGTTTTCACTGTAGACCCTAAGGGCTGAGTTGTCTGAGGTAGTTTGCTTAGAAAATCACATTCTATATTTCTAAATACACCAGCACAGAAGGAAGGCCTCTCTCTATGCGTTATGTTGTCCATTGTACATGTGTTGCATACACATGTGCGAGGCAGAAGAGAGAAATACTCCATACTGGCAGAGAGGTAAAATAATTTCCATTTTTATAGTACTAACTGGTAAACAGTTGTCAGATATTCAGTCTACTGGATATAGCTTCCACAGCAAGTACTGCTTTCAAGCAGATGAAGCGAGATCTGTAATGGGCAGTTGAGGAAGAGAATAAAAATAGGGATGAAAGTGTAATTGGGTCTTGTTACTCACAGAAAAACAGATTTAAATAGGAGGTGAAAAGGAAAATTTAAATTCTTGGGAAAAACTATAGCTAGCAAATAACAAATAAGATTTCAGTGATCATAATAAAATGTATGTGACAGCTGAGCTGACAAATTTCAGTTCCATGGTCATAGGCTGAAACCACGGAATGTGTATCTGATGTTTAGATCTAAATTTTATTTGTTTATCCTGATATCAAAAAATAATTTTGTCCAAACTGCTAATAATAAAAATGGCAATAAATTATATCAGCATACTCTACAGGAACAAGGTGACGCAAATATGATTTGGAACAGAAAGAAATGTCAGATTCAAAAAAACCTAGGTGGTAGAAAAATGGTCACAAGCTATATAACATAGTACCTATGTTTGATAATATAATAAAGTAAATTTATTTTTATCTTTGTGTTTATGAGCGGTTATGAGCTTGCACATGATGCTATTTAATTTGTGCCGTTTGATTTATATTTTGGTAAAAGACCAAGAAATCCACAGAAGCTTCTGTGTTGAACAATGCCCTATGATTGATACAAAGTAAAGCTAGAAAGTAGTATAGTGATACTCTTACCTGTTCTGACATTGTATTCACAGTTCATTGGGCCCAGAAATATGGAGTGAGATATTCAGCCGAACTGATCCACATGTAAAGTCTGCCAGAATAACTGTAAGTCAGTGGTGAGCAGCAGTAGTGCTAGAAACACCGCATCCTCAAGTTCTGAGTTAGTTAGGTCTCAGGCAACTATGACTAATTTGGTAGTCACAGATTTAATTCTTTTTTTTTGCAGCTTTCATCTCTGAAACCAGAGGGAAAAAAAATAGCATATACCACATCCAAGTTCTTTAGAGCATCCAATAGCAATGAAATGATGAATGAAGTAGCATAAAAGAAATAATGACAGCATAAGGGTTAAGCTAGAGATACTTTGAAGAAGAAGTGAAACAGTACAATATTTGGATTTCTTCTGGCAAAAAAATCTAACCTAAAGAACTAAGCCTTGGGATGTAATTAGATTGCTGCCACAGAGATGCATATTGATTGCTGCAGTTCATGCTGACTTATTTAGTAAGTTTATTAAGATTTTGAACTGTGATCAAAGACATGTGAAGTGAAAACGCACATAAGATTTTGGGGGTATTGAAGAAATAGAATCATCCTGATTGTAAAGGAGTGGAAACAAAATTGGTTGCTTAAACACAGCCTTTCAAAGGGGAGATGACACACAAAGCTGCCCACCAGAATCCTCTGAGGATCGTAATGACTACTGTTAATGTATTTCCGGCAACTTAGTTGGAAGATCTGAGAAAGGTCCTAATTCCCCTTTCGTAAAGGCATAGAGAGTGCCAAATAAACACTTAAATGATGGTTAAAGAGAGTAATAAAACTCTAACAAAATAGCAGCAAGAACAGCTATTCTGTGGGGGGCTAGAAGTCCCTCCTGTGCAGATCCTTGCTTTCCCAAGTGGTTCATGACCTACAGCAGCACCCTGGTTTCTTAAATAGCAGCAGTAGCTGCTGCTCTGCATGAATCCCAGATCCTCTATTTGCAGCAGCAGAGATGTCTCTAGGATGGTGTTTATCAATGCTGTCTTTCTTTTGTAATGTACTAATTCAAACATAATAAATCCCAGAAGGATCTCTCTTTTTTTCAAAATGATGTCCTCAGTTATAAAACCTTAGCATAAATAACTGATACCTAAGAAATTGTCTCTTAATTACAGAATATTCACATTGTGCTTAATATAATTATTTCCTTACAAAGCAGAGATCTGAAGGTATGTGAATTTAGTATAGTAATTCTTTACACCACTGGTGAGTATCCTTGTTTCACTTGCCAATTGTTTTACTGGATCCCAAGGGACAGTATCACTCACTCAGTCTGAGCGTATAAAGACTCTTACATGCTTTTTATGCACTGTGGTCTCAACCTTGTATTCACTGAGCACTCAAAATGCAAAGCTACATAGAATAAAAAAGTTGGGAGAGCCAGGATGGCAGGAGCTGGCACCCTAGCAACATGAATTTAGTTTTGCACAGCATTTTGCTGGCAAACTCCAATTTATCTCAGTTGAGCCTTGCATTGCCTTGGTTGTGCTCACACAGTCTCTGCCTAGCTCAAAGTACACCTAGGGCTCCAGCCCACCATCTTGGAAACAGGGACAGCCCCAGACAACACTTCATCACAACCTCCTGCAAGTACAGATCAACTCGAAGTCAATTCTAATTGAAACCTTAGTAAGAAATGAGGTTTTGTAAATGGCACAGCATGTGCATATACAGTAAAAGAGTAAAGAAGCTAAATCTTGCAGCAAGACAGGAGGCAAGAAGTAGATAAAATGACAGAGCAGCACAGTGGATCACTGTGATAACTGTGATTATTAGAGCTTGTTATTATAAATTATAATAGAGACACACAGCATGGTATTTCATTAGATCTCTTTATAAGGCAGGAGGGAGTTGATTTTGTGCCACATAACAGTGCCATATTCTTGTGTCAACCAGTAGCTGTAAGGATTAAATCTGTGAATAGAATCATAGAATCATAGAATGGTTAAAGTTGGAAGGGATCTTAAGTTTCATGTAGTTCCAACCCCCCTGTAGTGGCCAGGGACACCTTTCACTGGACCAGGTTGCTCAATCTTCACCAATGTGCCTCTACTGCTCTTCTGTGCTAAAGATACAGCCTACCTGTGTTAGTCTAATCTACATCATAACATAGGTATCAAAGATTTAACAGTGTGATTTAACAGTGTGTCCACTGGAGTGGAGCAGAATTCAACATTATATGGACATTGACCTAATATGCAGAAATAAAAGAGTATATGGTATTTTCAAGAAGGCCATATGAGTCATCCTATAAATAATCTGTTTAACAACTTTAAAATGAGTATTATTTTCTTTAAAAACTGACTTTTATTTTTTAGGGTTTCTCTGATAATAATTCCTAAACTCTGATACCCATATACCCATGGATGCTGCAGAGTTCCGCAAGAGAGGGAAGGAGATGGTGGACTATATTGCAGATTACCTGGAGAAGATAGATAAAAGACAGGTCTTCCCAGATGTGGAACCAGGATATCTAAGGCCTCTCCTTCCGGACTGTGCACCCCAGGATCCTGAGAGCTTTGAGGATGTCTTCAAAGACATTGAGAAGATCATTATGCCAGGGGTAAGAAAAACGGTTTTGTAGTGTAATGTTCAATACAGAATTTAGGTTTCCAAAGAATTTAAGGAAAGTGTAGATTGAAGGCTGTTCAGCTAGACCTTACAAACACTGATTAGCTTTTAGAAGGCAGAAGTCTGCTTTACATCCATAGTTAAATATGATCTAATGCTTTATACAACTAATGTTTTCTGTTCTTGCTAGAAATAATGAAATTGTTCCTTTGCTTCATGCCAGGCTTGCTTTTGGAAAAATTCCTTTTCCTGCCTTGAATTGGTTAAGGGAAAGCTTCATAACTTTCAATTTCATGTGATATTTTTGCTACTTGCAAAGCACAGTAAATATTTTATAAACTGGGATTTTTATTAGTCTGCTGTGTCTAAAGTGTTCCTTCAAGCTGATCTTTAAATGTTAAAATTCTCTTAGGAAACTTCTTTTTATTACAGAATTGACTAGAAAGGATTCTTCCCAATACTTATTCTGTTGACTTACTCCCCTAAATGTCAAGTTCCTCTGGTACTTTATAAGGCAGATTGCCACTACCTAAATATTAGCTCTTGTCTAGACCAGCATTGGACAAACAATGCAAAACAAACCATCTGGCATTTGTCCAGTTCTGAATCTTTCTTATTTTTCCACTGATGCTATATCTTTTTCATTTAAAACAGATGCTTGTCTGCTAAGGACTGTAAGTAGCTAGAAGAGAACTAGATTATTAGTAACTGTAAATGAGGAATCTCTCCTTTGGATTTCTGCAATAACCACTCGTGATTGCTTCTCTGGATGTAGCTGGGTGATATGATTGCTATGTGACTAGACATGGAACCACTGCTCTGCAAATGTGTTTAGTCAGTGTACTATAATACCAATTCTTTTTCATTGAACAATGTAAATATTTGATTTTCAATATGACCTTATCTTGTTTCCCTTGGAGCCAACCCTGCTGTCCTTTCACAGGCAAAAGCTTCTCCAAAGTCTATGAAAATCTCTCCACTCTTCTGAGACTTGAGGATGAAGTTTTAAATCCAACAGAATTAAATCAGTGCAGATTAGATAAGAGAATTATGCCCAACACATGCAAATACTTTCATTGCTGCTCATAGATATAATTGCCTTTCCTTTTTTTGTTGGAGGAAAATACTAACCTTTTTTTTTTTGACTGTGAAATAAAACAGAAAACATTTTGCTTTGAATGCCTGAGAACATCCAATAAAATAATGTAAAATTAAAAAATGAGATGAATCATTTGAGAATAGAAAATAGAAACTGAGACATTCAATTCCAATTAAGTCATCAACATGTCATGTTCCCTCTTAACTAAATTGATTTTTTCTTGATGTTTTTTCTTATGTACATGCCCTGTAAATAAATTTACTTTCACAAAGTGATACATCCTTAAGAAGAAATGTTCTATCCAAAACTTTCCTGTTAGTGTTTGTGATACAAAGAGCACAAGTACATAAATCCCAGTTCTTACAGTAACTCTGATTCTATAGACAGGTCACTGAACCTATTCACAGAAGCCTTCCTCCTAGTGCCAGTAGTTGCAAGCTTCTGCCCTTGACCATCATGGGACTCAATTTCCCAACCAAATAAGCAGAGACTCTGACTGCCCCTCCTTTGGTACATTTGGGGGTTCTGGCTCTTGCATTTGATACAGCTTGTGCTACATCTCAGGGAAGATCCACTCAATCTCTTTTTTGTCATCTCTGATACTGCACAATCTGCTGACCTCCTCATGGTGCTCCTTTGCATGGCAACACAGACCCTGCACCAGTGCACACCTCCTGCAGGCTAAAAGACCACATCTCAATGTCCCAGTCGTGTCAAAAGATCCCCTCCTCCCTACAGCCCCAGGCCTACAGAGCTGCGGGAGCTTAGTTTGGGTTGAGACCTGTGAAGTGTCAGGGGTAGTTGTTCCAGTTGTTACTGGGGACCGTGGAGCATCACCCCCACTGCAGAGCCCAGGAACACTGACTTCAGCAGGGTTTCTGGACCTCTTCTGTGCATTGTTCTGTGCATGAAACTACTGCATTTGCTGGCTGCTTCTGTTAGCTGTGCTCATAGAAACTAAAGTGTAAAAATAATGATGCTGTACAAGCAAGTGGAGGCAGGGAGTATAGGAAGACTTGTTCACTTTTGCTTTAGAGACCTTTAAATTTTTTTATAATTATTTTTAGGGGCTTCTGAAATTGACTATAGGGACAACCTACCCCCATTATATTTTCCCTTAATCTTCTTCCCATCTTTTTTCCTGACAAAACTAATGTTTAAAAGTATATCTAGTGTTTTGCAGCTATATTGCTTTCCAGTGTTTCACTGAGGAACGTCTTATCTCTGTTTTATAAATGAGGAACTAGGCTTCTTCATAGAGAATAAGTAATATGACAGAGGTCATAAAACCTTGTTTTGCCCATAAGCTAGCAATAGCCCATAAGCGATTCTTGTTTCCTTCAAGTTGACATCTTTACTGTGTTAGTTGTGTTCAGATATTCACTCCTTATTTGACTGGAAATGTGAGAATGGTGTTCCTTCAGAGGAGCGAGCAATAACACGTATCCATTGCTGTCTTTATGCTATAGGAGAACAAACATGCATAAGTGGTAAAACTTCTTTTATTTCTTGTGAAATTGGATGTAAGCCTTCAAATGACAGTCCACTAAATGATAATGACCAGTGTTAAGTTCCTAATACTAATACAGGGACTGAGGGAACAACTGCTGAACTCTGATCTCCACAGCAAGAAGCCAAGGTGGAAAGGATCTGTATATAAAAATATCAGTAGAAGTCACTTTTCTCTCTCAGACTTGCTTTGTTCTCTTGAAATATATCTCCTCCTTTTTTTTATAGCCAAAAATGATCAAGTTTAGTTGTAACTGCAAATAGCAGTACTGAAGATGTGAATTTTCCAGGTGAAGTCCCTATTCTTAGTGTGTGGTAAAAAAAGACTTTCTTAAGCAAGCCACAAGACAGACAGACATCCTTAGAGGAAATCTGGGAAATAAAATGTCTCTGTGAAGCATTGGAGTGGTAATTACTGAACCCAAGACGTGTGTATCACTGTTTATCAGCAGAGGGCTGAAAAAACAAGCATCAATTATGTCACACTCTTGGCAATATTTGACTAAGAGTATCTGTTCCAACAAGGTGAAAGAAACGAATTTTACAGCTGATTCAGGCAAGGGGGGGGAGGGGAGGCAGGAGGAAGAACCGCAGCTGCACTTGCCCTAGGGCTTTTGGCTTTTTTGCTTTGTGTGAGTGGTGCAACTGGAATCTGCTGTGTTTCATCAAACAAATGGCTCCCAGCAAGTAGGCAGTTTAACTTGATTAACCCAAGATGAATGTCACAACTCTTACAGATCACAGAGGATTAGGGCTGGGGGGATGAACAGTGGCAGCCCTGGCTCATTATGGATGTCAGTGAAAGTCTCTGCTTGTGGGTCCTATCAGGGACTGCTGTTTATTGACTATTTTTAAATCTGTTGTTATTTTCCTGTGAAGAACCAAGTCCCATCCATTTTTTTTTTCTGATTTGTGAAGGAAGGTGTTTGCCACAAGTGCTCTAAAACTTTGTTACAGCAATGGAAGTCATCCTGACATGAAGAAAGTTAGAAGAGGAAATATGCCAAACATATCATATCCCATTATTTCTACTGAGCATTGCAGTGTGGCAGTACTTTCCTCATTTTCAAATTTTATTAGATTGGAGTTGTGGAGCACTATCACGTATCTCATAGATCCTTAAAAATAACTGCAACATGTGGGTAAGAGAGTTCTGTGGACCTCTGCAGTATTAAAGACTTTTTGCTAAGTCAGTTGCACGACAGAGGTGAAAGAACAAAATGCAGGAGTTCCTGAAGCAGAGACTCAAGAACTGTGTCCTGCAGAGAAACTCACGCTGCCACTGCCCATGCAGTTCTTGTCTTCTAGGCAGACAAATGGAGAACTCTGATTTTTGAACTTTTGGGAGGTGCGGGCAAGAACTAATTTATTTCTAATTTGAGTAAAAGGTAAATAAAAAATTGAGAAAAAACAAGGTCAGCTCTTGTGAAAAATGGGATCTTATGTTTGAAGTGTTGACCAGGCTCAACCTCTAATCTTTTTTGACTTTGTGACAATTTGTTTCTGCTTCCTGCATTACTTTAAAGTGACTGTTTTTCCCTTAATACAGGTGACTCACTGGCACAGTCCATACTTTTTTGCCTACTTCCCTGCAGCCTCTTCCTTCCCAGCTCTTCTTGCAGATATGTTGTGTGGTGGAATAGGATGTGTGGGCTTCTCTTGGGTAAGTTTACTAGTGTATGTACTGCTATGTGGTAATGGTGCTTCGTCTTGCCAAGTTTTTAAGCATTTCAGTAACATTCTTCAATGAAATTATTGATTAATAGCAGTGAAGTCACAGGACTATTTTTATAGGTAAATTTCCTTGACTAATTAAGTTTTTTTTTTCACATAGACACCCTAAGTGACTCCAGTAATGAAAGGCTATTTCCTCTTAGAAGTTTTGCCCTTGAAAAATCACTAGTATTTAGAATTAATGGTAGTAGAGCAAACTTACTGGTAATTCATTAAGGAGTATGACTGTTGCCCATGACCCAGTGTTGTTACTTCTCTTATCATCTGGGTGAATGGAAAATTGTGTTAAAAAAAATCTACATCCATGTGAGATAGGCTCTTCTCAAAAGCAGTTAGTACTTGATGTTGAAAAAAATGCAAGATGCAAATCCTAGCTCTGACATTTAATAGTCATAGTTCTATGTGAGGCCCAGATTGACATGTTTTTAGTTAATATTAGAAGCAACATGCACAAAATAGTCTTCAGGTCCCTAATTTAGCTGGTGAAGTTAGTCAGCTAGTCTGTTCCTCCATAGTCAAAAGAGGAGGGGGTGGAGAGTAAGAGTTATTCTTGCTCTGGTGGATCCTGTTTCACCTTGTGGTCTAGTGAGGTTATTCCCTCTGTTCTATTTTCAACACAGGCTGCAAGTCCAGCTTGCACAGAGCTGGAGACTGTCATGCTGGATTGGCTAGGGAAGATGATTAATTTGCCGGAAGAGTTTTTAGCTGGGAAAGATGGCCAGGGTGGAGGAGTGATTCAGGTAAGAGGGGACATGAAAAAAGAATGACTTTCTGGACTTCATATCAAAACACTAATAAAATGAAAGATATGCTTTTTCTGCCACATGGGTTCGTTTCAGGTTTCCAGTAAGATTGATGCTCTTTGAGAATGCCTGCAGGTGGGCAGGTTCATTGATGAAAGTAATGGTTTTGTTTTCAGAGCAGCTGAGTTCTAAACCCCTCTTCTCTGTGAAGAACTGTTAGTAGTTCCATTTAACAGCACAATTTGGGCTTACAATTTAAATAATAATGTTGAAAAATTGTGTAGGATGGAAACTTCATTTTGTTGATCAAGTGACCTCATACTTACCAACAATGTGCAGCAGTGTTTCATGGCTGAAAATAGAAAAAAACCCCTTCTTAAATAGAAATATATCTGAGTATTTTGAGTACAGTGTCATGAGAATTGGTTACAAAGGCTTCCACAAAGTCCACCTTAGACAAGTTCAGTTGTTTACTTCAGTCAGTTTCCAAAACAGCCTTCCTTATTTTCAGGAAAACACTCTCAGAGATCAAGCAATGGAAAATAATATAGGGGAGAATCTTCTACAAGTAGAATCAAGAGAATGTAGTAGAAAGTCTATCAATTTTTGTCAAAGAAGTTGAAATTATTTTAAGAAGTTTTCCTTATATAACAAAATGAAATAGTGGAATATTAAAATAAAATGAAAAGCTGCTTAAAATTTGAACCTAAATGGTTCTATCAGTAGCTAATACAATTTCAGACTACACTACAGTATCCAAAACAGAACAAAACTCCAAAACTTTGACATTGACTACTTAATGAGAGCCTACAGTGTCTGAACAGACTATCTGTACAATAATGAATATATCATCAATGGGCAAACTTGCTTGCATATAAAGCTATGTTATTTGTCAGCCATGGCCTTTCTGCAAATGCAGACTGTGCTAAGAGCTATTTATCTAACTAAAATAGATTTCTGCTGTGAAAAGGACTGAATTTTAAATAATTGTTCTGTGATCCTTTGATAATCTCTGCAGACTGGTCACTGGAGGCCAGGGCACAATCCATTTTATCCTAAGACAGGCATCTAAAATACGTCTGAATTACATACTAGAAGTGGGGGGTTCTTTCTTTCATCTCAACTGCAAATGCCTACAGCATATTCCAATGAATTCTTCCCAACATGTTCCTAGATGAGTATGAATTTAACCCAGCTGCTATTATTCTTCTAAGGCAGAGCTGCCCCTACACCAGAGTATTTCCAAAATAACCCTTTACTCATCTGCTTGCTCTGTTAGGATCTTTTTCATTACGATTACCAGGGAGGGGGTTATGCTCAAGAAATCAAACTTTCTTCATGTGTCTCAACAGTATTTATTTTGTACCAGTGAAAGCAAGCAATTATGCCTGATGGTTATCAGCAGGAAATATTGCCCTTCCAGGCTGACAATACTGGATTGCCCATAATTTTCATCAGAAACCAATCAGTTTCAAGAATCGAAAGTGGTGCTCTGTGCTGCTGCTTATGATGAAGTCATTTGTGCTGCACGTCTTGTCTTGCTCTTGAAACAATAATGATACAAATAAGAGAGTGTGAGGCAAAGACAACATGAGCGTGTGAAAGTGCCAGTCATTTTCTTGGTAAATACCAAGTAATTATTGTGGTATCGGGTAAAACGGAGCCTGTGAAAAATGGCTCTTAATTACATTTGAAAGTCTATGTCAATATGAAGCACTTTGTTGTTGCATGCAGGGTGACACTTGAAAATGGCAGAAGATGAAAGAAAATTTCAGTTCAGAGCTCTGGTGGACATGAACATCAGCTCTTGCTGATATTTCTTCCGCCTCTTGAGCCTGCTTGCCATGGCAACCTTTGTTTGCTTGCGGTAAAAGGACAGGTTTCATCATCCTTCACTTAATGCAGCATTCTAGAGGAGAAAAAAACCCCAGCTTTTAAAAATAAGCAAGGAAGCAACTTTCTTCCTGAAGCTTGCATCTTGCTGTTCATTCTAGATAAACTGCTGAAAAGGGTACCTACTTTGAATTTTAAAGAGTTTTCTTGCTCTGCAAAGACATAGTATTTTAAGGGTGAAACGAAATGGGACTTAGCCCATCTTTGGCTTGGTTAGGAACACTGCTGATCTATCTTTCTTGCCAGTTAGCCAAGTAGTTCAAGGATCAAGGTTTTGTTTTGTTTTGTTTTTTTTCCTCAGAAGTATTTAGTGCAAGGCTTTAATGCCAGGGGATTAGAAGAGCCTTACAAAGCAGATTCTGCAAAGACTGTAAGATTCAGTATAAAAAAGGTGACTAATGGAAACTGAGGGAAGGTGAAAAAGCCTGTGTCTATCATGAGACATTCAAAAGCATTTCCAAGTTTCTGGATTTAGGTGCCTTTAGGCTATGTCAGGTGCCTTTAGCTCTATGTCAGGAGGCAAGATCCAGCAGGCCTTTTCCTGTTCATCCTCGTTTCCGTGTAAGGAAATTCTTATGAGAACTGTTGAATACACTGACTACACACCAGGATGGACAGCCAGGATCCCAGGACATCTTGTGGCACTTCTCAGAAGGCTGAGGCTGTCCTTGAGCTTAAGCCAAGTCATTTGCCTGTCCAGCCAGCCAGTCTCTAGAATTAGTGTGATTTCCCATGTATTGGATGCAAGGGTGCCAGAGCTAACTTAGAAAGGTTGTTTCCAGTGCCTTGCCTGATGCAAGATGGAATTAGGTCTTGCAGACAGGCTTTATGTTGCCCAACTTCATTATGAGGACATACAGCTTACCCCAAAAAATGTATGAACATCACAATAAGTTCCAGTGGTTTGTACAAATGAAAACTATTCTCATCTGCTGAATTGCTGGAAAGGGTATTTCAAGCAACTTTTTCTGATAGTATATGAACATCATGCAGATCTGATTATGCAAGGTTCTTTAGAAGATTATAAACTGCTTGTAAACAAAACAGGAAAAAACCACAGTTTTTCAGAAAATAGAGATGTTCTTGACTGTAAAACATGCCTCATCTCCTGGACGCTCAGGATCATGGTAGCTCACAGGACTGTCAGGAAGTGTAATTTTTTCACTGTTACTTAGATAATATTGTGCTGAGCATGGCAGAAGTAGCTTTTCTAACACAGATACGATGACAGAAATGTCTCTTCAGGAAACTTCTACTGTGTGAGATTCTTCTCCCATTTTGTCAGATTCAGTTGAACATACAAGAAGGTACCTCTAGAAGAACCATTTCTCTTAGTCCAGAATATTTGCCTAAAATAGATGGAATTACTGCTTTCTGTATATGCTTATCTCTCTTGAGGACAACTGAATACTAAGGGAACCAAAACCATTATTTTATTTCCGATATTTAGCTTTTAGACAAACAAAGTAAGATGGATCAGATTTTGACAGTTCTTTATGTGTCAGGTGAAGGTAATTGCATGCACACACACTTTTGCATCATGATTTTTGAGAACTATGGACAGGCATAATTTCTCGGTGTTCAGATACTCTGATGAGTATTCAGAGTATCTGGCTACAGACCATATGCAGCATAAAATTAAATGGGGAGATTGACAGGTTATGTTTTCTGTAATAAATGGACAAAATTTCCTTCACCCCTTGGCTCCACATGGAAGTTCTACCTTACTTAACCCAAGAACAATATTTGTTTTCCTATACCATATGTATTACCAATACAATATTTCTCTCCATTGCCATAATGCCGTATGCAGCAGCAGCTATAAGAAATTAACAAAACTGTCACCAGCTTGTCTTTGTGCTCTGATGCAGACCCTGGGTCTACATTTGTCAAATTCCACACCACCAGAAAGGCAGATAAAATATATTTGTCGTGGCAGTACACTTAGTACGTTTAGAGACTGTTCTTTTTCCTGCTTACTCCATTCATGAGGCTGTTGAATTTCAGCTGGATTGTGGTCACTTACTGTTGAGATGTTGATGTGTGTAGGAGGCAGCTTTGTCTCACATAAATAGCTCAACTAACTTCAGTATTAGGAGAAAGTCTAAGTTCACTGGGATCATTCTCATGTATGAAAACTGTAGGATCAAGCACACCTCCAGGGAAGAAATAAGACTTCCAAAGTAATTACATTTGTTGTAATTAGTAAATATACACAGGTCTTCAACAGAGGGAGGATAGAATTTTGCTACAGGATAATAAACATCACTGTAAAAAGAGCTTGTTGACACTGAGGATATTTATGAGACATGCTTATTAGTATGAACAACTGGATTTATTGCTGTTGTGTGCTTTCGTATGACAATTGTTCAACTTAGGAAGTAACTTAAAACTCTATCTTGCATGTGTACACACAAACCCATTGAAATTTATGAATGTGTGTTTACGACCTGTTACTTATAGTTTAAAAGAGCAGTTTAGAGCATGTTTGATCTGCCTGTTCTAGAGGAAAACCATAAAAAGAATTTGTGGGAATTTACAGATCAATTGATACAAAGAATTCCGCCCTTCGTTGTCACAGAGTATCCAAGACACAATTTGAAGTCATGTTTTGTAGGCAATTTAGAAATCACGTGTGATTGTTCCTTTCATCTCTGTGCTTTTGATGAATAAAATGTACATAACTAATACTTTGAAATGTAGTCAGCTACAAATGAAGTTGAATCATAGTTTTTTTGCTTTCACAGTGGTTTTTATCTTTTAGCCACAATAAATGACTTGCCCAGGGTAACTCTAAGTATTAAATAAGCATTATAATTAGGCGTGTTGCTTGACAAAAATGAGATTTGACAGACAGATTCTGATGGAAGTTAAATGTGCAAAAATCCGGAGTAACAGGAATCAACATTACTCTGACATAGTTACTGGTTTTTGATGAGTTCAAGAGCCTTCTCACATGCGTTGAAGACTGTGAATCCAGCTTTCTAGCTCTGATCGCAAGGCTGGTGCCTAAACTGAAGAAGCAGAGAGCTTGAAGAGAGCAGACAGAGGCATCAGGAAAGACGAGACCAGGATCAAATAGAGATTCCTTCCTTGCTGTCAGACATATTTTTAAGCATGAGATTGCAAAATTTTTCATATGCAGTTTCTGTTAACAACTTCACAGATTCATACAATTCTTTCTCTGGAATGTCATCCTTTTGAACCTTGCTTCAATTTGTCCCACAGGGGAGTGCAAGCGAGGCCACCTTGATTTCACTGCTTGCTGCAAGAACAAAAACTATCAGACGGGTGCAGTCAGAAAAGCCTGAGCTAACAGAAGCAGACATCATGGGTAGGCTGGTGGCCTATGCTTCTGATCAGGTGAGTGCCTCTCAAAGCCATGGAAACATGGGCTCCCCACTTAACAGTTTCAATAGGCAGGTGATTGGATTGGTGACTATTTGGTCTTGCTTCTTTAAATCTTATTGTACATCGTAAGTGGGCTGGGAATCTCCTCTGTGCTACCGTAATACTAAAAATGAATATCTGAAGGTCAGTGTTACATATTGTTACCTAAGCATTGCTTCTTTACAAAGGGAGCTCTTGTGAAGTAAATAAAGATATTTGATTAAGGTGTTAATCTCAGTTGTATTGAGTAAGTCTAGGCCATCTTATATTACATCTAACCTTACGTGTCCATGTGTGCACAGGTTCTTTTCCTCCTACATCCACATATGCAAACAAACATACATACATCCTGTCCCTTTATGCCTGCATGGGTGCAGGTGCATGCACACAGACAATCCTAGTGCATTGGGTATAAAGCAAATTGGTCATAGTACTTGAAGAAGCCCAAAACGTTATTATTTTAAAAAAACCAAACCCAACCCTAAACTCTCCATGTATCGATGCAGCTAAGAATTCTTCTAAGAAAACAGGAAACATAATCCTTGATTTCTGACTGTGAGTGATATTTAGCAGACTGAGTTAGGCTAAATTCTCAGCAGGCCAGGACCATGAGAGGCTTTTACTGTTAATGAAAGCAAATTTCAATCTTCCAAGTTCTGCTGCTCTTACCTTTCTGATACACTAATCCTACTGAAGGGCCAAACAATATTGCTTTTCTCAACAGCTGTGACATTTTCTTCTCTAAATGTCGATGAGATAGAAGAAACTTCTTTAGTACTTGATGTTTAGTTTAAAGTAGTATCTGATTATGCAGAATAAAATGACTAGATTTCAGTTTTACCTTGATTTACTATTTCGTGTATGTTTCAAAGCATTGGAGGGCAAGTTAAAAGTACTCCTGATCTTTGCTGGTGAGAACAGGGACTACACTTGGAGGGTGAGAGCAGTCAGGACAAGAAAATATGAGGAAAGGTAACTATTTTCAAAAGGCAGAAAGGATATTTGTCCTTTTTTCAGTCTGGGACCCTAAGGTCTGTGCTGCGCAGACTGCCAGTCCCAGAGCTCCAACTCTGACCCAGTGATGCACAAAGCCTTTTACTTTTTTTCATTTTTTGTCCCACGTAAGTGGATGACCTGAAATGAGGACTGACAGGCCTTCCTGCCTACTGAAGGTCGGAGGATCTTATGTTTATAGAAGGATTTGCCTTAAGATATTGCTGACCTTTCAAAGCAGATTGTTGCCAAGCTCACCGGTCCTTCTGCATTAAGAACAGACCCGTGTGACTCATAGGCAATAATCCACAAAAGGAAGTAAGCCTAAGCCTTTCTGTGAGAGAGAAAACTATGTACTGACAGAGCACAACACTGGAAGAATAGAAGAATGCGTTAGGAGGGAAGTAAAATTTGGCTGATAAGACCCAGAACAGAAAGCTGAACTCAGATCTCATATATCTTGGGAGATCATTTTAGCTTCTTAGCATTTTGGGAAAATCCTTACCCACTGAAATAATTTTACTTTATATTAATGACTACAGAGCTGGACTGGCAACAAAGCTTTCCCCAATAACTATTTGGGGATTTGGAGACAACAGGAGGATCCCTGTCTGTTTTGTGCCTGGGCTGTCCTGACAGACTCCTCTTGCAACGTATACTGAGAGCGAGACCTTGGAGCTGAAAGGAACATCCAGCTATCCCTGACAGTAGATACCTGACTGACTGGGACCAGGACAGAAGTCAGGGTACAGTTTTAGATATTCTCACATTTTTTCAGGCCATTTTCATCAACAGCTGTTTTTTGCCATGTTTATTTGGCTAGCTTAAACAGATGCCCACTCATTTTGCTGATTTGTTTGGTTCCTTGCTCTGCTAGAGAGTGATGAGAGATTCCCAAGTACCTTTGCTTAGAGGTAGGAATTACCTGGAGCAGCAAGTCACTAAAGATTTGTTATAATGCAAAAGCATCTTGGCAGTTTTAACCTGAAGATCGTGAATGGCTGAAGTTATCAGGGAGCCTTACTACAATTTTGGAGGCTTGAGAAAGGAATTTTGAAGTTATGACTGGCTAACAACCTCAGTGTATTATTATAGTTGCTTATTTACAATTCTTGCATAAATCAGTTATAAAATACCTCTTTCCATTGTACACTTGAATGAACTATGGTATTGTTACGCTACGCACATTGTTTTTTACTTCAAAAGCAGTTAACTCTATTTCACATCTAGACCTATGTTTCCTCAAGCTGATGCCTAATTAGTTTGCCGAAGTACTTTAACAAGACACTGCTGAGATACAAGTTAATAGTCAAGCTGCCTTTAAAAGACATAATTCCAGGGATATGTAAAGTTGAAAGGCAGAAACTTTACCTTCATCTGGTCTTGCTCAACCTATGTTTTGTCTTAATCTTTTCTATGGTTATATGATAAATTAGACTAGAATTACTGGGTGCTCTTGTAGGCATTAGTAAGAACCAAGATGGTTGGGTGGAGATTATGAATGAAAATAATCATGATACGAAAAGATGAGGAATTTTTCCTTTTAAATTAATGATGATTAATGAAATTGTAGAAAGTGTGAGGTAAAATAGATCTTTTTGGTTTTAGGCATACTTTAAAGGAGAGTATTTAGTGGCTAAACATACCTTTTACTGTTAACAGAGTTATTATACTATTGTACTTCACAACTTTATAAGAATTTCTTTATAGTATCTTTGTTTTTATGTACTGTGATTTACTTTGTGTTCTAAAAATATTATTTAAAGGCAATTCAAATAAAATAACATATTGGAAAGGATCCTCAATTGCCTACCAAAATGAATATATGATTGAACCACAATTTATTCAGTAGCTAATCTGAAAAAAAAAATGGTAATGTAAGAAAATATCTGCCTATACCATGCTGTGATGTATAGTCCTTTAAGGTTCAGCGAAGTTGTATGCTGTAAAAATATGCTAGTAAGCAACTAAATCATTATCAGACAAGCTGATTATATACATGTCTTTTGGTTGATTTGGAGCCAAATCCTGACGCTCTTAATCAATCCTCCCTAATTGTGAATATGTTAATTAAAGCTCTCACTAAGGTTAATTGAACTCTTGTCTGAGTGACACCATGGCAATGGTTTCAAGAATAATTCAGCGTTTCTTTAAATGTGTGTGTGCATGTGTGTGTGTATGTATGTATATGTATGTGTGTGTGTCCACTTGTCTGTCTGCCTATCTGTACGAAAGAGGGAGAGGTACATGTCTGTTATGTACCAGCAACAGTACCAGGATCTCAACTATTGCTCTATTTGAAAGACATTATTTTTTATTTTCAAATTCAAAGGAAGGAATGACTTACATTCCAATAAAAAGTATCTGTCCTAAAACCTGCCCATTTCCTTGCAGGCTCATTCATCAGTGGAAAGGGCTGCATTAATTGGTGGTGTGAAGATTAAAAATGTTTCTTCAGATGATACATTCAGTGTTTGTGGTTCAGCCCTAAAGAAAGTTTTGGATGAAGACAAAGCTTCTGGTCTTATCCCATTCTTTGTGAGTATTGGATTTAATTAATCAGTGGATTTATTGCTTCTGATAAGCTATTTTTGACATGAGTAGATGATCTCATCCCTAACAGAGAGATCGATAAGCAGCCTAGCTAGAATACTAGGACAGGTTCCATGAGTGTTCGTCATGCATATTTCTGTGCAGTATAAGCAACTCAGTTGAGCAGTTGGTTACCCTTCTCAGCAAAAATGATGTTTTAAAAGGACTTAAAATTATGTTAGACAGTTGAATAAATACAGATGATTTTTGTAATTCCATGTAAACCTGCAGTGTTATAATCTCCTGACACTTGAATTCTGAAGTGCCTTTTTAAAAAATGTATACTTTTATTTTTTGTATTCTAACTTACTTACACATAAAACAAGTTTAAAGGCAATAAATTAAATGATGCTATCTCAACCTTAAGTATTTTCAAGAAAAAATGGTTTCTCCTCCTCACTACTTTAGCAAAGAGATCAACATCCATAACGTACCCTCAATATCAGCAAGATAAGACATTGTCAGAGAGGTTCTTGTGAATATGTAACTTATCTCTAACAGATAAGACACAGGGGAATTGGATGTGGAAGTTTTAAGATGTCACCATTTCCTGTTATGTGTCCACTTGCCTTTCCAGACATTCCTGCTTCCACAGTAGTCCAGCAAAAGTAATTGTTTATATCTCAGTAGCTAAAGTTCATAATGCCCCAATTTTTGAAACAGAACAGTGTAGTATTGGTTACAATTCTCAAGTTTGGTTCTATTATGATAAGTTCATGATCAAAAAGAATATTTGCTTATTCATTAGTCCTACTCCTCCTGTCAGTTCAGAACACCATCTTACTATTTCATGTTAAAGCAAGATTTTACCATTTGTTTTTTCATGGAGTAAGTAGCCTCTGCTGTGGTTTTAAGCATCATCGACAAAATATTTTGCTCATTTCTAAGTGTTACGCATCTACAAAATTTTATATAGACCATGATCTATATAGATCTATAAAGAGGTATAAAATGCTATCAATTATATGTTTTTATTGGCCTCCACTGAACAAAAAAAATGAGGGGAAAAATATTTTAGAAACTGAGAACTTTAGAAATGTGATTTTTTTTTTTTGAGAGAGAGAGTCAAAAATATGTCATGATTTTTTCAGAAATGTGATGCCCAACAATGATTTTTTCTTTTCTTTCATATGGTAACATTTTGAAAAGGGCTAATGTGACTTAGATTTCTATTTAATATTTTCAGAAGAATTATCAGATTAAGCTTGCTTATAGTTGTGGATAAGTGTCAAATAAGAAAAAGAAGCTTAAACTTCACCAAGCTTTTTGAAAATGTAATGCTTTTACTCTTCTTGTTTATTAACCTTTACTGCCTGTTTCTATATAGTATGAGGATGACCAAGGTGAAAAATGTTTTTGGTATGTACAGAATACTGCTAATTTATAGCCTGCCTAGAACTAGTGAGTCTGGGATGACCGAGCACATCCTATCAATTGCTTTCCAATATAATAAGACTATGACTGAGGAACAAAGCATCAAAAAGGCTGCCTAAATTAAGCTTCTTCTGTGTGCAGCACGTATTGAGGTAGAGATGTGTCATAAGGCGTGTTTTATTTGTCTGTTATATAGTACCAGCTCATAATATCTTGCATAAGATTCTACTTGTTTATCTTACTGTTAATTTTAAACAATTACAAATAAGACACTATATCACATCTATGTGCACTAATTACAAATTTAATGTGTTTTTCCTTATAATTTGTCCACTAACAAAAAAAAAAAATGCAACTTGCCTCTCATAAATATTCATCCCTTTTTAATTTTTCTGTGTACCAAGAAGAAATAAAAAAGTCTGGTTTATGCATTCAGCGACACCTTTACAAAGGGTGATTTAACTGTTGTTTTTCTTCCTCTGTTTGCTTAGCTGTGCAAAACAGGCTTTCAAAGACAGTAAAGGCTCAGTTTGAGATAATATGGCCTGTGCCAGGTCTCCCATTTATTTGTATACATAAAACATGTCAGCTTAGATTAAACTAGATCTCATTATCCTTAGAGTTGGCCTCTTAACTCAAAAGGTGTGTTAATTCTCTGTCATGCTGAGCAGCAGTCCATGCACTGTATTAGTGCTCCCTTTTCTGACTTGCAGATTTCAAAAGCCTTTCCATTTCTTTTGTTCTTGCGTAATTTGGTGCTATTTTATTTTGTTCTGGTGACAAAGATATGCACATTGCCAAGGAAACACCTTACGCCACTTTATTCCTTGTCTCCCTGTTTTCACCGATCCTTCACTAAGGGGAGTGACTCAACATCAAAGCAAAAAGTTTAACAGAAGAAATTCTGCCTGAAGAGACACCAGACAGATTATTCCTAATGCAGAGATCTTGGCTGCACTCAAGCAGATGCAGTCTCCCTTACCAGCAAAAAAAAAAAATTAAAAAATTTGTAGAGAATTAACAAGAAAATACAAGCAAATCGCAATGCCTTATGGGTATGATCCTCCTCTTACGTTTAATGTATAAATGGGGGATCATTACACTGGACTTGATAGAATTGCTTTGTTTATAGAGTTGAGGGGAGAATCAGGAGTGCATTTGCTTGATGTGAAACAGGTTCTCTCATTTCCAGAAATCTGGTAATTATAGGTTTGCCTTTCATGTACATAGGATTTGGCAGACAGCCTTTTTTTGGGAGAGGAATTGTTTTTAAAATGAGTCTTCGAGTTCCTATCCACCATCAATATCTTTTATCACTAGTAATGTGTGTATCTTTTTGTTCAGTGAAGGCTATTGCCAATTAGCATACCCAGATCTCTGCTTTTGTTTCCTTTTTTTATTTTATTTCTAAGTTCAGGCTTGTGTTATTTTGGCTCTTTCAAACTACTTTTTCAGAGATTGAAGCAGAGAGCTTTTCGTATAGTAAAGCAAGCAGACTGTGCAAACAAAGCACTTAATTGTGTCAGGTGTTGAGGCACTAAAGATGCCACGATTTACTAAGAAGCAATTTCCAAGTGTGGCCGATATGCAGCTCTTCATCTGGCCACCAGTTAAGGGAGAGCTTTAAGACAGATGCTGAAGTCATGTCCATTTCATTAATTATAAACACTAACTGGTGGTTAAGCACGCACGTAAATGCCTTAGTTCAGCACTATGCTATGCTCCCAGCTTGAGATAGTCCTCTACTTTGGATGAATGTTCATTGGGATGCTCGAATATGGAGCCCACTAAATTAAGTACTGCTAAATTCAGACATAGGGTCCACTGCATTCAAGCCTTGAATGTGTACAAGTATATCTATTGCAGCTGAGATGTATATAGTACAATATACTTCAACGACCTTATCCAGTACAAAGCTGCTATAACATGATCACTGTGCTGCTGAACAAAGGCCCGGCATGAAATCTCTCCGATTCTAGCTGAAATGACTCTTCTGAATAATGAACTGTAGGATATTAAGAAGCAGGCTGTTTGTATCCAGACTCACTCAGGAAAACACAAATCAGAATTAGACTGACAAAGGAGCCATCTTTTCAGTAGAAGTTAACACTTACATCCTGACCATGGAAGCACGCTTGAGATTTTTAGGGCAATGTTTCTTAACTCACAGTTTGTGAATGATTGCTGTTCTGTGAAATACTGATGGTTTAGTAAACTCTTGCAGTTTTCATCAAGCCACAGATATTCACCTGAGTGCAAGCAGGCAAACAACCAATTAGGAGAAAACAAAAATAGTAAGATAAGTTTGAAAGTTCTGCCGCATTTTAGTTAATTGCAAATGAAAAGCTTTGTGGTGAAACTGTGCAAAATGTATCCACATCTTTTTCAAAAGCTGTAGGAGGTCTTCCATTTGAAAAGACTGAGTGTCGTTGCTCTCAGACATCGTGAAGATTCATGCGTGTTCCCTGATACAGCTCTTGATTTCAGGAAAGTAATACATGAGATGATGGAGGCAAGCATTTTAGCTTCTTTGTATTTGCAATCAGGGCTGAGTCAAATTTGAAGCACGCAACCTGAAAAGGATAATGCCTGCAGGCTCTACTGAGCCATCAGTCCCATTTCTGTGACGCAGCTTGTCCCCTGCCCTTTGCACAAATGTGATTTTGCTGTGTGATACAGGTTACAAATTGAGTTAGATTCATTGTGTAGTACTGAGGCGGGGTAATGAGAGTCCTGACAGGAGCAGATGCTGTCACTTTACGTGGTTTCTGAGAATTAAAACAAGTAGCTTTGAGGCTTAGACACCTGCAAAGAGGACAACAAAATTATTTTAGAAACCGAGGTATACTTTGCAGAATAAGCCACTACTTAAACAACTAAGCATATCCTTGAACTTCTATAGTTTCTCACTGAAGCAACATACTCCTTATCCTGATTAGGGGGAAAATACTTTTAACTACAGTACAACACTAATAACAATACTGTGTAACTTTCTGTTGTGAAATCTCCATTGTTCTTTTAATTTCTGGAATAGCCAAGATAATTTCACTCTGATCCTCTCAGAAAGTCCACACTATAGTATCATCATATGTATAAAGCAGACCTAAGTCTATAGCGCACTCTTTATTTGGGTATTTTCCAATCCAATGGGTTAATCCCTATTCTTTATATGTATAGAAAAAATAGAATTTTCCTCATGATATCCTCCATATCTTGTGATTCAATTTGTAGACCTGTAGTTCACCCAAAAATTAAATGGGTTCTTCTGATTGTGGCAACATCCTAGGTAGACAATAATGTGAAAAATATATTTTTATTCCATACATGCAAGCTCTTTTAGTAAAAAAAAAAAAAAAAAAAAAAAAGGGGAGGGGGCAAATTTACTCCTTTTTAAAAAAATATCTTGCAATCTTTTTAAAGCAACCTCCCTCAAAGGATGATTAAACTTCCAGAGAAGTCATAGATGTACCTCAAGGCACTGTAATTATTCTGTTCTTCTCATGTGTCTCAGGAATAAGATAAGGCCAAGTACAGATAAAGATTAGATTATTTTGAGGAAAAAATATGTTAGCAGCACAATTTTATTAACTATATATTCAATGTGCTTCTAATTTTCAGAACTGTATATGTTTTAAACTCAGGTACTTAGTAGCTTATATGGCAAAAAAACTGAACTGTCCCTTTCTTATTTTAATAGCAACTTTTCCAATAGCCAATATTTTTATTGCTGCAATGAAACATGATTATATTTATTAATACTGCTGTAATTGTGAAGCTGGGGGAATGTGCTGTCAGGGATATAATGTTTTCAGGGTTTTATATGATCACATTTAGTCATGTCTGCCATATACAAAGGCAGGATATGACTTGCCCTAAGAGTGTACATAAATTTATATTAATTGAGTACTATCTGAATATTTTCCATTAAATGGAAAAATTTAGCTCCCTACAACAATTTAAAATTTTTCTGATGTGTATGATATAATACAGATGCATAAATGTTCAAAAATGTAGTTAAAGAGAGGTTTTACCTCTCTAACAATAAATTATCAAATTAGTTTGATATTCTTGGGAAGTATAATTTGAAATTTCTGGATTTTTGAATGCTTATCTACCTGCCCTTTTTACTGGATGTTTATTTTAGTGTAGGACTTCCTAGAAATTTTGAAAAGCCTAGTCTCTTACTTTGCATGAATTCTCTAAGAAACCGGAACTTGCAAACGAAAATCCCATCACATTTATCCGAGTCATTATCTCATAGATTATTTTTTCCAAAATGTCAGACCTTTCTAGTGTGCTGTTGCCATTTTACTTCATAGAATAAAAAGAAGGAAAAAAAAAAAAAAAAAAGCTTCAGCTTCATAGAGAATGTGAAAAGACACATGTTAAAACTTAACAGGAAGTTTTTGGGAAGCCTAATTAGTTAAGCCCCAGAGGGAGAACCAACTCTTAGCCCTAAGATATGTAGAGGACATGCTTCAAGATGGGACTGTGGATGATTTGTAATAGTTTCCAGTATCCAAGAGCTGGTAGAAGAGCAAAAGTCAAGGGGATATCCAGATTGAAAGCGGGTAATAATTTCTCAATGAGGACAAGTATGCAAGAGAACAAATAAAAGGGTAAAATATTGGTAGCTATCAAGCAGTCTGTTTAATAGAGCAGGAAAAAAGACCCCCCTGAAAAAGATGGCATTGTTTAACTTTGCATAATTAATGAGGTATCTGAAATATAGAAGAGACAGCATGTTAAATGTCCAAGCTAGAACAATAAAAAAGAGCATACACTTGAGAAGTGAAATGTGATATTATGTTAAAAGAGATTATAGGATTTTGGCAAACAACTTGCTACTGGCATAATAACACAAAATGATTTTTCTCAGAAGTAGAAAGCTTGTTGTGCTAGAGAGAGACGGACTAAAAGCTAAAAGCAGATAAGGCCACACTAGGTAAGGTAAACATGAGCAAAATCCTTTTCTACAGAAATGCTTGCTCACATCACGCTGGCTGTAACAGAACAAGCCAGAAGTCTGCCCTGTCCCAAACACTCAAGTTACCAGCTGCATCTCTCAGCTGGATGCCCGCAACACGTCCCTGTCCTGCAGCAGTCCCACAACTAAGACGGTTATGACAACAACATATGCTGCTCTTCAACGAGGACATTCTCTAGTATAGCAGAAGACCTACTATAGTGGACAAACCAAGCAAACATTAAAGAAATAGAAAGTATTTCTTGGCACGTTGGATGAGCCAGAGAAATACAATGCAGAGAAAGAACCACTGGAAAGATTTCCTGGTGGTGTCACTCCTGATGCGAGGCAGAGAGGGAACCCAAAGGCCCTGTGTACCTACTCGTTATGGAGCTATGAGACAAAAGTGCACTGTATGGAATTTTAATGTGTAATTGAATCTATGTTATGCTATGCTACTGTTTCTTGAATGGTCTAGTGGATGGGTAAGTATCATCTAGGTGTTCCTTTGTTTTCTTATAGGTGTTGTCATGAATTCAGTGGGAGTTGCGTACACACAATCATGAAAAATGTGGCTTGTTGCAGACATGGAGGGAAAAACAGTGAAAGCAAAAGATAGTGCATTGACCATGTACTTGGCAGAAAAAGCAATCAAAAGTACAAAAATAAAACCCCCAAATTCTGGATTTTACATATTTATAGTCATGTCCTCACTGTACTATGGTTGGTGTGTGACCTTGGATAAATGATCTAATTCCTTTGTACTTCAATACTCTACCTAAAAACCAGCATAGTTTATTTGCCTAGTTACTGTAAAGTGTCTTTTATTATATAAATCCAGTACAAGGCAAAAACCAGACCCAGACTTTATTAGTGCACATAAAAGTGAGACAAGATGTTTAAAACATAAGTGGAGCAATGAAAAATAAAATAATGTCAGTTTATATGCCCTTTTTAGTTGTTTTTTGGGGGGCTTATAATTCTACCTGCCTATTCCCAGTAAATTGCCAGAGCTCCTTTTCACTTTTCTACTGTGAAACTTCAGCATTTATGTTGCCTCTGCTTTTGGCCCACTGGTCCTGCAGCAGGATACATTAAATGAGACGTCAACAGAATGAAGGAAAAATGGTTTAAATATTTTGGGATGAATTTGGGAGAAAAAATTTCTCTGGGGTAAATTCTTGCAAATCTAATAGTGAACATATGCTACTAGTAAACAGGTCCCAGGCTGTGGATCCTATGAGCACAAATCAGTTACAAGTTTCTGTGTATATATATATATACACCATAAAGCAAATCATGTTGATGATAATTATGCGTGTGAGGTTAGTATTGGGCCAC
This sequence comes from Nycticryphes semicollaris, assembly GCA_013400055.1. Classification (NCBI taxonomy): domain Eukaryota; kingdom Metazoa; phylum Chordata; class Aves; order Charadriiformes; family Rostratulidae; genus Nycticryphes; species Nycticryphes semicollaris. The sequence goes on from VXBJ01003851.1 coordinate 458,752, forward strand.
ATGATAAGCAAGTGGAACACACAGAAAATATATAAAGCACTAAAGTAATAATGTGACTATATTACATTACTTATCAGTCAGTTTTTATTAACATGCAATTTTATGCATCTGTATCAATGGATACTTATGGGAGCTTTGAAACAAAAAATTCCACTGAAGGAGAGGCATTGGCTAAAATACGTATTTTTTTGCCCTATATCATCTATTCTCTCTGTTTATTGTTGCCTTTGCAGACAGTTTTTTTTAATTTGATAATTTTCTTTGCTATAACACTTAATTTTCTTTTTTTGCCTTTGTTTTTTTTTTGGCTCTTGCAGTTCTGTGCAACACTTGGAACCACACCTTGCTGCTCCTTTGACAAACTGTTAGAACTGGGTCCTATTTGTAAGTCTTTGCTGCTACTTTCTAAAATTACAGATACCAGTTTAAGCCACGCTGAGTCATTTCCAGGTCCTTATGCAGTGTCAGTGTCCAAATTCAATAAGGCTACTTATGGATGAGACCTTCTGTAACAGTTTTCTTTCTAATATTAGGTTAAGCAGCAGGCTTGCATTCTCAAACTATTAAAGAGTACAAAGGCCATTGCCTCACGGGTCTCTGTTGGCAAGGGCACTTTTTGGAACACTGTCAGTTAAAAATACTCTAAATGCTTAAATTTGTAACATTTTACTTCAAACTCTTCCACCTACAATCACATCTAGAGCAGTGGTGAACGTCAGGGAAAAGCTGAATTCTGATTCTTCTCTGCACCAAGTGTTTTGTTTCTGTCCGGTTCTAGTGACTATAAAAAAGCAGGGAAATATGCACCAAAAATCAACATGTATTCTCCTTGATCCTTCTTCCTTCCCTGAATTCCTTCCTCTTGCAAGAAAACAGGACAAGTACCAGGATGTTTAGTACAGTGACTGAGTCATGGACATTTCATAAGTATTTCTGTGTTATGGTCTGTTGTGTATGGTATGTTCTGTTTTACGTGTCAGGCGTTGATCTGCAGCAAGGCTTGGTCAGAAGCCCACACTTGCTGGCTGATGAAAATGCAACCAAAGTGCACTGTACATATTCAGGTGTACAATTTAGAACAGCAGGTTTATAGCCATAAGCAATTGGAAGCAGCCTCATAGAAACATGGAGAGTTTTGATATTCTGTTAATTTATTCAGGTGGGGCCTAAAACATTTGGGGTGTTCAGGTGGTGACTTGCTATGTGAGGCTTCCTGCCCTTCAGCAAAAGCCCCAGGGACTCAGCTGTTCCCAATCCTCCTTTCTAAAACAGTCTCTTGTAGTCTGTTTAGCAGCTAGAGATTATTTTCCTGTTCAGGTTATTCCCATAGACCTGACCTAATAAAATAGTGACAGCAATAAGTTTTCGGTATAGCAACTAACCATGTGTGTTTCACCAGTTGCTCTCAATGATTTCCTGCTTGTGCAGCAGAGACCAGCAGAAGGATGAGGCACTACTTAAATCACGAGTCTCATTCTAGCTTTTTTGCAGGTGAATTTTCTTCTTAATATACATGAGCAGTAGTCCTATTAGCTTTTTCCACACATTTATGCAAAAAGACCATGTAGTTCGCAAGAATGAAAACTCCAGCATGAATTTGGTGCCAAATTGCAAATCCTAAGGGATATACCTCTGTATGTGGAAATAGCCATCAGCATTGTTTGGTGACCAATGTAAAGATGTTATGTGGGCTTCAGTCATCAACTCATAGACAAGAATTGTTACTGAGTACGTTAATACAGGTGATTTATAGCAGAGCGTGAACACTAAATTACAGAGAATACAGAGGTTTGTAGGCTAAAATACTGCGGCAGAAACCATGCAGTGACTCAGCAAAACTAGCACTTTCTTAACCCTTCCATGCTCACTCTTGCATGAGTCCTTGGTCTTAAGCCTTGGTAAGTCTTGGCCCTTGAAATAAGTAGTTTGCTCCATCTAGTTCAGAAGCATGCGCATGCACACATATCAATGTGTTAAGAACACTGTTTAGAAACTTGTTTGGGTTTCATGAGTTAGAAGTGGGGAGTAAAGCTAATACTCTTTTATTACCATAGAAATAATAACTAGATCTCTAGATATATCATTATAAAGTGTATTTTATAATGGTTCTCAAATCAATATATTTCAATGTTTTATGTTGCTTAATATTAGTAAGATAGACCTAGACATTTAAGGAGAAGTGGGGATGAAGAAGAATATGTTATGTATATATCTTTATGCATGAACCGAAAGCCAGATGGTAGAAACATTTAATCTCTTAATTCAATTTTAAATTGGGAAAATAATAACATCAAAGAAAAATCTCTTGAGCTCTTAGTTTCATGCAAATTAATAGGGCTTTTTAATCTGCTGTTTAATTTATTTCCCCTCAATTACTTTTTTTTTTTTTTTTTAAGGTAATAAGGAAAATATCTGGATGCATATTGATGCAGCCTATGCCGGGAGTGCATTCATCTGCCCTGAATTCAGGCATCTCTTAAACGGAGTCGAGGTGAATGAACTGTTTCTTTTCTAGGAACCGGCTAAAAGCATGCTCTTCCATAGAATTTGTTTCTTATGCATCCAATATGGATGGCTCTTCTAGAATGTCTGACTACACTGCACTTTAGTTTGCGCTACAAATTCTTTTATATTCTTATGTTTATATAATTCTTACTGGTTTATTCTGGGAGTATGCAAGTTACCAAAGTATGCAGTTTGTCATTCAAAATAGAGAGTAGTAGTGAATCAACAAAGTGTCTTATAAAATAGAAAAGAGGAACGTTTTCCCAAATATCCAAAAAGGCACATTTATATCACCCTAATTCTACATTATACACACACACAAAAAAAAAGTTCAACAAATTAATGAGCTCATTATTTTTATTTCTTATATTTTGCTTACATCCCGAAAGTCACACAGGATACAACCAGTAGCTGCATCTCAAACAGACAGGGTTTAATAACCAAGAGAGCTAAATGAAATATTCCTCCAACAGTACTCCTGTTCCTTTATTCCCCCCTTGCTGAGCTACTTGGCTTTCAGTTGCTTCGATAAGAATACTTCAATTTCCTGCTGCTCCCCTCGGACAGTCAGATAAGTCCTTGTCTTCCATGCCAGTGGAGAAAATATTACTGTTTGGTAAAGCCAGAAGTTTAAACACACCACTGATAGGTAGTGGCTAATGAAGAAGAGGAGGGAAACCCCCCTTAACAAATAAAGCATTTCTTTGTGTCTCTCTTTTATCAGCAAATGAAGCTTGTTGTAATTTCCTGTGAGGGAATATTTTTTAAATTACTGTTATTGGTTCCTGAAGGAAATGAAACAGCGTACCTTGTCTGAGCCAGCATTTGTCATAAGAGTAAATATTTAACAACCATGGATAGGTTTCTTACCTTTCATAATACAAGGAGGTAGCTAGATAGATTTATGGATAGACAGACAGATAATCTCTTATGAGGCTAACTGGTAATTGTTTATAAGTGACAGGGAAGGTTATGAGAAGCAAATGAGAAAAGTGCTACATGGAGTAGTCAGGTGCTGGTGCTGCCAGGCCCCCATTTTTCTTTTTAAAGGCTGATGGCTTCTGCTTTTGTTAACACACAAAATGTGGACGAAGCCTTTCCCATGCAATGTCCATCTTTCCTACCTGAGTTTCCTCTGATGCCACACCTAAACATATGTCAAGTAAAACAGACCTATTGCATGATTTATATAAACATGGTTTGTGAATGCTTATTCTGTGCTGACTTTTCTTTTGACTTAGATGAAAAAATTCTTTCTACTAAACTAAAATACACTGACATTAAAAAAAAAAAGGTAATTTCCTGGTCAGTTGTAATTTAATGAATGAATGTGATATGCAAATTCTGAACTAAATACATAATTTCTTTCTATGTATGATTTTTAAGGTTATATATTTAATATTCTTGGAAATAGAAAGCTTAGTGAATTGTTATTTTGTTATTGGAAATTGGCATATGAATCACAGTGGGTATTTTCTAGTTTACACTGCTACGTATGCTTTTCTATAACTATATATCTGAAAAATACGATTGCTAGCAAATACTCAAAATACTGATAATATCAGGAGCCTAGATGCACATCTAACCTAAATTCCATTCCCCAAATAAATGAAGATTTAACTACAGTAGTCATTAAGTAAGGCGATGTCAGCATGAACGTTACCTATAAAGCCCCATATCAGGGATTCATTAGTAGTTAGGTGTAATCAGACAAGTCATAGAATCATAGAATCATTCAGGTTTGAAAAGACCCTTGGGATCATTGGGTCCAACCATCAGCCCTACTTTACGAAGTTCTCCCCTACACCATATTCCCAAACACCACATCTAAATGACTCTTAAACACATTCAGGGATGGGGACTTAACCACCTCCCTGAGCAGCTTATTTCAGTGTCTGACCACTTTTTCTGTGAAATTTTTTTTCCTAATACCCAATCTAAACCTACCCTGTTGCAGCTTGAAGACTTTCCCTCTTGTTCTATCACTAATTACCTGTGAGAAGAGACCAGCACCAACCTCTCTACACTGTCCTTTCAAGTGGTTGTAGAGAGCAATGAGGGCTCCCCTCAACTTCCTCAAACTAAACAGTCCCAGCTCCTCCAATCACTCTTCATAAGATTTATTCTCCAGGCCCTTCACCAGCTTCATTGCCCTCCTCTGCACTCGCTCCAGCACCTTGATATCTCTCTTGTGTTGAGGTGCCCAGAACTGAACACAATACTCAAGGTGTGGCCTCACCAGTGCTGAGTACAGGGGGACAATCACCTCCCTACTTCTGCTGGTGACAGTTTGTCATACAAGCCAGGATGCCATTGGCCTTCTTGACCACCTGGGCACACTGATGGCTTATATCCAGTTGCTTGTCAACCAGAACACCCAGGTCCTTTTCTGTCAGGTAGATTTTTCAGCCACACTTCCCCAAGCCTGTAGAAATGCATGGGGTTGTCATGGCCCAAGTGAAGGATCTGGCACTCGGCCTTGTTGAAGCTCATGCCGTTAATGTTGGCCCACCAATCCAATCTATCCAAGTCTTCGTGTAGAGCCTCCAAAGCCTCATGTAGATCAACACTCCTGCTTAACTTGGTGTCATCTATGTCCTTATCAAGATCATCAATAAAGATGTTAAACAGAAATGGTCCCAACACTGAGCCCTGCGGAACACCACTTATGACTGGCTGCCAGCTGGATTTAACTCTGTTGAGCACCACTCTTTAGGTTCATCCATCCAGCCAGTGCCCGATCCAGCAGACTGTATATTCATCCAGGCCATGAGCAGCCAATTTTTCTGTGAGAATTCTAGGGAGCAGTGTTAAATGCTATTTGAAAGTCTAGGTACACAATATCCACAGCCTTTCCCTCGTCCAATAATCGGGTCGTCTTGTCACAGAAGGAGATCAGGTTCATCAGGAAGGACCTGCCTTTCATAAGCCCATGTTGACTAGGCCTGATCCCCTCGTTGTGCACTATATGGCTTGTAAAGGTGCTCAAGATGATCTGCTCCATGGCCTTCTCTGGTACCGAGCTCAGACTGACGGGTCTATAGTTTCCTGGATCCTCCTTTTTGCCTTTCCTGTAGATGGGTGTTACATTTGCTACCACTGGGACAAAATTGTATCATTAGTGCATGGATCCTTTTCTCTTTCATAATTTTGTTTATTTATCTATTCTCAGTTTGCAGATTCATTTAACTTTAATCCTCACAAATGGCTCCTAGTGAATTTTGACTGCTCTGCTATGTGGTAAGTATTACAGTAGCAGAAAACATTACAAGAGATAAAAATCAACTTAAATTACTCTGCCTTTCTAGCAGTAGACATTTATTTATGTTTCTGTATTGAAATAAGGAGTTCTGGATAGCTTTAACTCTTGTAAATTATTTACAGAATTCACTCTTTCATTTAACCCAAGTTTCAAAAAAGTAAAATTTAGAAATAGACCCGAGCTCTGCATTATGTTCCAGAGAGAGAGAAGGCCTGCAGATTCATACTTGCTCTACTTTGGGATTGTTTAAAACATAAATGAGAAAACTTCATTTAAGATTGTTAATGTAATGAACAGCATGTTAAACAGCTTTTTCTTTTTTTCCATAAAATTTCTTTTTGTTTGAGCCTTGATTCTTTCAAAAGCCTTTCTCAAAATGATTGAGATTTGGCTGATGAAAAGCAAGTGTTTTCAAAAAAGAGTATTTATGCAATTTTATACTGATTTGCAATTTCCCCAGATGACAGCAGAGATAGGATTTTGATCCAAAAAGATACTGATACCAGTAGACATATTGGTAGAAACCAGTAGAGGAACAAAGCAAAGTATGATAGCAGTAATAATAGTACCCCATAATAGATGACTCTATTGTGTCCCAAACTGGAATTTCCAGAACCTAGCGTCTACCACCATCATGACTAATGATACTTATTAGCAAAACAGCTATTCAGATTATTTATGAAAATACACGAAAACATTAATTTCAATTACAATAGAACAAAATTTGCAAAAATGAAAAGAGAAGGAAAAACTGAATGTTAAAAAGACAACCATGAAACATCATCCAGACTAAGGTCACCTTATTTAAAAGAAGTGGGACAGTAATGGCTCAGTTTCCTTTGGTTAACCTTCAGCTCTTTTAATATCCTCAACAAAGTTGACTTTTACACAAATATGTGTATTATTCAGGTGATACATTACATTTTTTACTTTACTTTTTTACTTTTTATTTACTTTTAATAGTTACCCTGATATACTTCAAACATTCCAAGCCATTAAGTTTTTTTTTTTCTTAGAGTAAATGGCTTACATTTTGAGCCTTATTCATCAGTAATGCCAGTGATTAACCTAACACTCCAGTTTACAAGTACCTCATAAATGGCTGTTTCTATTTGTACATGGAAATAGGAATATGATGGAACTCCTTTGTTAGTTTCTCTCATCTTTTCGTCATCACTTAAAGACATTGTTAACAAAGTAGTCACTTGGAAATGAGAAAATACCCCATCATTCTCTTTAATGCTTGTAGGACAATTAAAGGCCAGAGTCTAATCCCTACCAGTTTTAATTTCTTATTAATTCTACTTTCCCTGAAAACTCTGTGGAACTATGTTATAAGTGTTTTGTCTGACTTTTCAGGAAAATAAGGTATGTACAATCTAACTGTCAGTTTATGTTCCCATCTCAGGCATTTTTAGCTTGTTCCTAGCAAAACATAGACTTTAGGCTCTGGAAAGTATTTTTCTCCATTTTGTTTCTTGCTTTTTTTTTTGATAAACTGTTGCATAAAGTGCATTTTTTTCATAGGTAGGAGGATTCCATTTCAGGGAATCTCAAGAGACCTTGCTCCTTACTCAAAGTGAAAGCTTCACAACTACATTTAGGCTTCATTTCAGCAAGGCATCTATGTATAGGTGCTATTCACTTCATAAAGAATGAAGTATACATTTAAAGTTAAGCTCTTTGGCTTGAAGCCAAATCCATCTTCCAACTACTAAGGCCCTCATCCAAATTCACCTCTCTTATCGCCTGCAACCCTGCCTCAAAAGGTGAAATGTAGTAATAAAGGATGAAAGACCCTGGTGAGAAAAAGTAACTGTGAAGAATATATAGTCCTCTTAGGATCTGTGGAAAGTATTAACCATGATATTGTAATAACATGGAAAGAGTTCAATAAACAATGAACACCATTTCAGAATCAAATTAAGCTGAGTTCCATTGACAGACAGGCTTCAGTATCACCCAGGCTCCTCAGCACTTTCCCCAGTAAACACTCCCATTTCTTTTCCTTGCAAGTTGATTAAGATAATCTAGCCATTAGATCTCCAATGTAATTATTTAACTACTCAGTGCAGTATGTAGCACTGATGTCATTTGGGATTTGGAGGCAATTTAATTATAAACCTTTTGTAAAATATTCTCAGACTTCTTGATGTATGGATGTACAGAAAAGAGCAGTCAATTTCCTACAAAAAGGAATTTAATATAGCCACTTCAAGATGGATATATTTTCCACATCTGAATGTTAGGGCCCTTTAGAGAGTTTGCCTTGAAACTATCAGTTTTGCCTGACTTGTTTAATTGTTACTCTGGAATATTATAAAATAGGAAAAAAGTGTCTTTTTTTCAGAGAGAGTGAAAACAATAATCTTGCAAAGTCTTGGTATATTTGGTTTTCTATTACTCTCTTCAGGGTTTAAGTGTTAACTTTTGGTTCAGAAAGTTGTTTGAGTATTTGGAAGGAAAGTGCTTACAGGAAATGCTTATCTGTAGATGGAAGTGAAATTTTCCAGTTTATAATATGAAGGTACCTTATTGGTCATTGTATATGTCATTTAAAATGGTCAGAATATAGTGAAGCTGGTAAAAGCTGCAGATGTGCAATCCAAGTTAAGTTGCTTTTCACAGATTTTCACTACTTTATTCATCAGATGTTTGTTATGCATTTTGTATTATGAGTACTTAATATGTGAATCTGTGCCACTCTGGCTAGATCTTAGTAGGCCTATTAGCATAACATCAACCCTTAAAAAAATGTCAAGTTTATCAATGACATTTTTGAAATACATGTTCATGATCCTTCAGTCAACCCAGGGGTATTTGCAAAGAAAGTTTAGAACACCACCACTTCTGACTATTGCTGGACCACACAAGCACTTACTGCAAAAAAACTTGAAATACATATGGTGAAATCTAGGCATGGTGTATAGGCGTGCAACTCAACTGGTTCATATACACTGATGCCCAGGCTTTGGATTTATTTTGGTAATCCTTTTAGATAGTTTTTTTGGTTGCTAGGTTAAGACCTGTGAATTCCCCAGATGGAACAGGCACCATCTTTCAAAAAAGCAATAACATGTGCAAGATGACAGCATTTTTATAGCTTCTAAGTGATCAGATGTTCTTGCAGAATAGTTATGTGTTCCATTGTTTAGCACAGTATATTACAGGGCAAGGAATGAAGCTCTCATAAGTCAACTTGCTTGTAACTTGGGTTAGTTGTGTACAGAACAAGCTACTGAAACAAATATATCAAATAAATTAAAGTAGGACAACATAAGGTTTGTTCACAAGATCTATGCTAATTAAACCTGCTCTCAGATAATAGTGTCTTTCTTTTGTCCACAGGATATTTTCAACACACAAATGAATTATTAATTGTTTTTATTGAGAGTATTCTGAGTGTCTTTTACTATTTTCCATGTGCATAAGCTTACTTATCTTCAGCTATGTTCTTTCCATACCTGAAGGCAAGTACTTTATTAACTTTGGTGGTCTTCAGACCATCAATATGAGAGAAGGGCTTTTTTTCATTTGAATTAAATGGTTTATGAGCATAGTCCAGATAGGGATGAGACTGTGAGTATGTACTGGCTTGTGCATTTATACATACACACTAAAATATTGGAAATTAGATTTTTACTTAGAATTTTGGATTAAAACATTAACCATAAAAAAGAGATGCACAGAAAATCATAAAAGGTTTAGACTTTTGCCACTTAGAGCATCCCCATATTGACATAATTATTGCTTATTTGGTGAAATATTTATAGGCCTAATACAATTAGGTAACAGTCTCTCACTTTTTGATTTCTGGTTTCTTCTTCCTCTATATAAACCCCATCACATGTAGAGGTGAGGCAATCTTACACATAGAGTGAAACATGAACGAGCAAAGTCTTGTTATTACCCACTGGCGAAATGTAGTTTATTCTCTCCAGAAGGGACACATTGGCTTTTGAACCTCAGTCCAGTTACACCACCCCCTAGCTGGCAATAGCACGGTATGCTTCTCAGTTTTACCTTGTGCTATTTTCTGTCTGTCTGTCTGTAATTGTATATTGGATCCAGCTAAGGGCAGGGGGGTACAGGAGGGAAGCCTGAGCCTGGACTGGGTGGCTCGTCCCTACCACTGGCTACTGCTGCCACCACTGCAGCACGGAGAGACGGTGGGCAGCATCCGCAAAGCCTCAAGCGCGGCTGTGCACGGCATCTAGGAAGCCACAGCTCTTCCCACACAGCTTTGTACTGCAGTAATTTCATGGCAACTTCTGTTGACTGCAAACATTAACATTGCTTTAGCTAGTCTCACATTCTGGTGTGAGTGTCTATCACCATAAAAAGATCCTCTGTGTCTGTTTCTTGTCTGTTTTTAAATATGCAGCCGTGCAGTCATGCTGCCCGTTCCCGCTGAGCCTTACACTTAACTACTTGTAAGTACAGTACTGATATGGCTGTGAAAAAGCACTGAAAATGGCACAGGCTGTGCTCAGGAAATGCGCCAGTTTAAACACATTCAATTTGCTTTCACTTCTTGTGGAAATTTAATCCCTTAAATTATAATTCTTAAGTTTCTCCATTTTTTTTCCTTTTCCTTTTTTCTTTTTTTTTTAACAGGGTGAAAAAAAGATCAGATTTAACTGGTGCCTTTAAATTAGAACCTCTTTACCTGCAGCATCACCATCAGGAGTCTGGTAATTTTATAATGAAATGAGTTCATTATTATTTTGTTTGCTCACTAATTTAATGGAAAAAAGGTTTTAAGATGAAAACTGAAATTCTTAAAACTACCTAAGTTGTTTAGGATCCTATTTCCATTTTCAAAGTGCCCTGAGGACTTAAGCTTATTAAAGTGCAAGCACATATCTAGTGAGATTTTAGTTAATATAAAAAGCAATTGATGGAAAGCCATTTTATAAAGCAGCATATTAATACTTTTGTACTGGAATTTCCCCAGCTGACTTTTTGTAGGAGTGTTGAGAAAATTCTTATTGACCTTTTGATAGTCAGATAAACGTATTGGGTGCTGCGTATCTTCCTCCAGAATGGCTTCAAGGTCTGGTTTGTTTTTAGGTTTTCTAAAGTCTGTGACCTTTTTTCTTATCTGTGCATGCAACCTCTGATTCAAATTTTCAAATACGCATGTCAGGAACAAACACTCCACAAAACCAAAAAGGAAAGGTGAGCTGGGTTTGATATCTGGGCTCTAATGTGAATGATAGCTATCTGGGACACTATCCTGTTGCTCCATGCTCTTACATTGATTGGAGAGAAGGAGGTAAGTGCAGGCTATCACAATGCTCACAAAGACCTTAGAAATCATAGGCCCTGTACAGAGCTCCTCAAAAGATGAGTGCTTCTCCTCGACCACACCTAGCAACTGTAGAGTGGCATTTGCCACCCTGAAGCCTGTTTTTACACATTTGGTTAATAAGAGATTAATTGTGAAAAACGTCACAGCAGTGCAAGTTCCTTCATAACTTTCTCAAGTGGGTGAATCACATGTGGGTGTTCTTACCATTTACTCTCTCATATTTTTCCTGGAATTGCTGGTGCTGATTTGTTTTCAGAAGTGTATCCTGAGTAGTTTTCTCTCTGTTATGACTACAAACTCATTGACATTTAAATTAATAATGTCCAGAATTTTGCAATTCACTAAAAAGCCCTAGGAAAAATGGATTCCTGTGCCTTAATTCTGAACTGGAGGAAATTTTATGTTTTATTCCTTTTCTACATTTCCAAGCAATGTAAATATAGAACAGTACAATAAACAGGAAAATGCACGAACTCTGGAGCTGAGGTTCACTCTCCATAGGTAGAACTTTTAAGGAGAAATATATAGGGTTTTTGCACTTGTTAATGAATAATACAAGTTATGGCAAATATACTCTGACCCCTAGCTTTTATTCAACCATGACTTTAACATATATATAAAATGCTTATCTTGAGGAGAAATAATACAATTGTAACTGAAGTGAAAATATGTCCTTGTGACAAATGACAGCGCTGATGCAAGAGCCTTAGGTTTTCACCAGGTTAAATCATAACACTGGAAGAAAAATCAAACCTTTGTCAAATCTAGGTGCATTCAGTGAGGCTGCCCAGTTGACCTGAAGACTTTATTTCCCCAGTTGGATAATAAGTTGTTCAGCCTTCACCTTGCCTGCAGAAGCTGTGCTAGCATGTTATATGACGTGGACATAATGATTCCAAATAGATCAGCTTGTGACCAGCAGCCTAGTGATACTAAATTTTTCAGTGCTGTATTGTCATTTGATAGCAATTTTCCAAAGAGCTGGACAATACTTTTCAAATCCAAATGCCTCTAATTAAACTGTTAAATCCAATCCACATTTATGCCTTCAATAAAATAGTCAAATTTGCAAAGGTTCTAGGCTGTTACATTCCCTATTGATCCCTGTGTGGTTTATGGGATGTCAGCACTCCTGGAAACAGGACTTGTCTAATGGAGGGTCTTATTTTCTGAGTATGTCTCAGGTCTGAGAATTCCCATCGTGGTTTACAAAGCAAATGAAGTAGCATTTTTGAATTCACTCATCTCTCACTCAAGAATTTAAATGAGCGGAAAAATATATCTATCTGTGAGCAATTACTCTTAATAACCATATGGCAATTATGTGTGGCCCCAAGGGGAAAGTCTTTATTTTGTCATTAATTATAATTTTATGTGATTTGCATCATCACACGGGGAAGATTATACTAGCTTGCCTGGCAACCCAGGATATAGGTCAAATCCTAATGGCAGTGTTAGAAGAATGCAGCATTATACTCTATTGTGAAAGCCACATATGCTCCCACAATGCAATTCCTCCTGCTTAAATACAGATGTTAGACTAAGGCTTGTAATCAAGGACTGATCATTGATTGCATTCTGCTTCACAGCTTGTGAAAGGCGTTGTTGTGGATCATTAGACATAGCTCCTGACAGGAGCGTAGGATTATTTATCTGTCACCAGTTGCTTTACTCTCTTTGCTACTAGTCGTGCAGCTATCAAACAAAAATGGCTGCTACCATGCAGAAGAATATGAAAGTTATCAGATTACCTCGTTACTGAGCTGAGATAATGCTGTTCATTTCCTGAAGTCCAGGAACAGGTTAATGATTGTTGGTTGTTATCTGGTGGGGGTTTTTAATCTGGAAAATAACCTAGTAACATGTTAAAGAACCAAATGGTTGCAGGGAGGAAGGAACATGTTTTTTCTCACATTTTGGTTGCATAGATGAGAACATTGACAAGAGAGCTTATAACACAGGAAATACAGTCTTTTTACCCCCAGAAAATACAAAGGCTGAGAACTACATAAACACCAAAGTTTCAGTTTTGTATAATACCATGCAGTTCATAATTCCAGGAGCATTTAGCACTTTCCTTTGGAATTTAAGTACATACTTTCCTATGAAGTTTATGTTCCATTGCAGAATAAGAAAGCTAACCAGATGCTTCCACATTTTCCTAAAGGAGCACTTTAGATTTTGGTTCAGTTTAATTTCTGTCACTGGCTGCAAGTAACCCAGCTTTATGTTACAGTTTCCTTTACTGTGAAGTCAGTGCAATTACCTGATTCAAAGACAAGGTAGATGCATCTTGACTCGGTGTGCTCATATGAAAGTTAACTAATAACGCCCTCTACTTACCTCCCTGCACTGCTCTGTGGTGTGGTCAGGGGCTTTCACTGCATCAAATGAAAAGCCATTTAAAAAAATCAAAATACTATTCTCTACACAGGCAGAGGTCAATTTCAAGTCCCTTATTAGACATGCTGAAGAATTAGCAACAAATATATGACTGAGTATAAAAGGTAGTTAGAAGCAGAGGATGAGTGATGAAGTGAGTTTAGGGATTCTGCAAACTGTTTCAAAGGAAGTTAATAATTGCCATTTTATGTACTACTTCTCTTCCTCACAAGAGAAAAATAAACAAAGTATTTAGTCCATCATCTCCCCAGGATCTGAAATATAACTGAAAGGAAAATTGTGTTTCTTCTCCTGCAAACTGTTTTATTTGTTAGTTGTATATTCTGACTAGCTAAGGAATTAGTCTTCGTATAAGCACCTTCATTCAGCACGCTGCCAAGTATCCTACTAGGTATTTAGTGGTCCTGTTGACACTGATGATGCTGAATTTTGTAGCAAAAAGAAAGTATAGCTAAGATACAGCTTTTATAATAGTCCTAGAACGATTGTAGGTTTTGGCTGTTGTGATGAAACAATGTGAACATTTTTTCTTTAACTTCCAGGACTTGTAACAGATTATCGGGTAAGTACAAGCATCAATGTAATAATTAATACTCTTACCTGTATACACTGATATTCCCAGGACTTTTATTTTCTATTTTCTATTACTATCATAAACCTCAAAACCTTATGTTTCTGTCCACGAAGGATGCAGCTTGCTAAACTTTTAACATTCCTCAGACTGAAGCTTTAAACTCTGATTTTTTAAATTAAAAATAAATGCTTAAAAGCAGAAATCATCCTGCATGTGTAGTATTTCAAGGTTTAGGCAGTCGAATGAAATGTCGAAAAGATTGTTTGCTTAATATAGTGGATAATACATTAGTTTTTTTAAAGCACTTGTGTTTTAACGTTTAGCTGATAGAAACACTGGTGTATTGAAATTGAAAATGGGCCTGTCGTTGTAGATGCTGGCCCCTCAACTATAAGCAAGTCCCTGTACATAAGCTTCTAAGGAGAATTCAGCCTTCAAGGAGAATTCAGGATGAGGAAAGAAAATTTGACTTGCCTTGTGACACTTCTATTCCGACACCAATCTCCTTTTCCGGTTTTAATTGGAAAATTTTCAGTATTAAACAGTCACACCAGGGCATTAACCAGAAATAGACATTTCTATTATCATTTGACCCACTTCTAGCAACTGCCTGTAGGGTGTGGCAATGCATTATGCTTCAAAATGATTGCAGAATGTATCACTGCAACAGTAACTTCTAACGAGGGTGTCCTCCCTTCTCCCTTGCTTGCAGCACTGGCAAATCCCCCTGGGGAGGAGGTTTCGCTCCCTGAAGCTCTGGTTCGTTCTGAGGATGTACGGGGTCACAGGACTGCAGGAGCACATCCGCAAGGTGCCTGGAATTTGCTTTCTTGGGTAACCTGCGGTGGGACAGCAAGGGAAAACGAGCTCACCACCTACCTACTCTCCATGACTTCTGTTTGCAGCAGAAAGCACAGACAACAGGTTTTGGACAGCTGGGTTTAATAGGGGTACCGCTTCTTTGCCCCATGTAGTATCACAATTTCACATCATGGCAGGATCGAAACTGTCACCTCGTTTGTGTTTATCTTCAGAGAAGACAAATATAGGAATTTGGAATTTCTACAGTGTGGGACCCTAGTTCCCTCTGAAATTAACCCAGAGCACTTTAATAGTTTTATTGAGGAAAAAAATGTTTATTAATGACTTCTTTATTTTATTAATGTGCATGCATTGATAGCATGTTTAGGTCATGATTCAGGTCATTGGGCTGCATTTATGATACAGTAACTTATTGGGCATGTCTACCTCTTCTGTTTCTTTGTTTCCTGTTTAAAATCCACTTTTTATTTTTGCAAAGATGTGCACAATTTACAGTTTGTTAACTTTCTTATGAATAAGTACTAAGTTTATTCTTGACGTAAAAAGACTGGGGTTTTTATCACTGAAAAATACACCTGGCGCCAGTCTAAATTATATATATACTTCCTCTGTAGCAGCAAAGTCAAATTCAAGCATATCTTTCATATTTATGAAGTTTGGGGAAACTTCTAGTGAGGGGAGATGCATGACTCGGCTCTAAATATTTACAAAAATATCCATTAGCTAAGAGTCTGGTCTAGTGTACCAAACTCTCTGCAGACACATTCCTGTCTGTTGTGGTACTAAACAGATTAATTCCTAAGAAAGGCTTTTTCCACTGTTGTAAAATCACCGTGTAAGTTTCTTCTGAGTTGAAAAGGTTCTGGGATGAAAGATATCCTCTTTGCTTCTCACTTTTAACACACTACAATTTTCGACTAACTGTACAGATATTTGAATTGGATTTTTATCCTTATTGAGGCTGTCAGAAATAAATTCTGACAGCAGTGCCAATCCTGATGTTCTGTTATCCTTGTGGCAACCTGATACATACCCTTCTGAAGAAAAATTGATACAAACCTTGTTATCACTTTTCTGGTGGGTTTCCCTTTCAGGTTAGATTTCTGGAGACTGCAGTTAATATGATGCCAGGTATTTAAGTAGGGCTAAATCTCTCACTGGGAAAACAGAGGTTTGGAAACCTTGTATTAATTACTTGGCCTGTTATCAGACTGATTTCCACAGGTCAGTATTTACATTCCACAAGTTCCCTCTTTCCCTGTCTCCTAAACATTTCCCCGAGTGTCCAGCCAAAAAGTGCTTGTCTTGCTATAATCATAGCTGAAGACCATTTTTTAAAAAACTTTCCTTGATAACACAGTTCAGGAGGGCTAAGCGAATAAATCTTTTCCTAAAGATACTGACTCCAAAGCAAAACTCTAATACGTTCCCTTATTTGTAAAGGTAATTCAGACAGATTTCCAAGGGCTTGTTGAATTCAATGTGTATGTTTAATATTTCAGTAAGGACTAAAGTGTTCCCTGGTGTACAGTAAAAAATAAGTTATGACCTTATGTTTGCAACTTCTGTAAGGGCAAGAGGGGTAATTAAGTGCAGAATTTGAGTCACTGTATACATCTGTCAAACTGGAACCATTAAGTTAGTTTCTTCTCACCCCTCCCACAGATGAGTGATGATTATCAGCTGTAAAAGAAAGCTCTATCTCCAGCAGTTCTCTGTTAAACTTCCATTTCAAGAAATAGTTGCATTTCATTGGCTCCCTCCTCTAGCACTATTTAAGATATCTCCTGCGATCTTGCAAGCACGTTTGTAAAGTTATATTTTTAAATGTGTTTCATATCTTCCCAATTTTCCTCTCTTCTCAGGGATTATATTTGGTTCGAGATTTATTTTGATGACTTTTCTTTTGGTAGTGTAGTAATGAAGTATGGAAACCAGCCTGATAACTTGTGTATATTTTCAAACCTCTAGCCCAGTTTCCCAACAAGAAGTAATTTGGAACTTCACTTGGTAACTTCACTTTAACGTTGCTTGTCTCAGTGCATGGCTTCCTTTTATATGTCATAGCACCTTGCAAAGAACAGCTTTTATATTCCCGTTGCTGGCAAAGGCAGTCCTTGAAGAGAATATCTGGTCCCGTCTTACATCTTGGGACTTATAGCTGTGTTTTAAGGGAAGCCCTGTAGTTGCCAGAATTATCTCTGAAACTGCATGTATTACAGTGGGTCACAGAGTGGACATGAGTAGAATGAGAAGAGACCTGCAGAAGCAGGAATTGCAGCCTTCAAGTGGAGAATGGAGTGGCTGGAGCTGGGGAAATGGGGAAGCTGGTTGCTCTCTGTTGTGTTATTAAGGAGGTGCCCCACAGGAAGGGCAGGGTACACGGAGTCAGGCAGAAGAGCAGAGGCTTGAAACAGCTCCTCGGGTTGGAACCCGGGGAAGAGGAGGCCTTTGTTTGGGATGTAGCATGCAGTCATACACCACACAGTTTTCATACTATGTCAGTATTGATACGTCAATATATCCGTGTGGAGGACATTTCATTCCTGGTCATGCTGTACAATAGCAGCTAAGGCATGCCTCTTCAAATGCAGGGCTGGGCCTTATTGAGAGATTTGGGACTTGGGATTTCAATTCCTTTCTGAGTTTATACAAATCCCAGTATGGATCCTAGCAAAAAAAGAAAAAGGACAATTCAGCTTCTAAGTTGTAGAAAACCATAGGGAGATTTATCCAGTGTTTTTAGACTTCTAGTTAGGTTTCTTTTGTATAGCCAGACATTAATTATAAAGTGATTTGAAATTTTCAACAATGATGAGCTTCTGACAGAACATAGAGGGAACAAACACTGCATATCCTTAAGAAGCCACCATATTTGCTGTGTGATTAGCAAGCTTCTATATGTGAGACCAAAGGTATCTGTAACGATATCATCACAAACTTCTTTTCTTTGCTTTTTTCTGAGTGTAAACTGCCAGGAAAACCATTTGTGTCTGTTTGTATTTTTTTTCTTTTGCTTTTTCTCTTCTATTGGTATGTTTTAAGAAAAATATGTTATGTTTGCAGCCTTAAGGTCTGCAAAATGACTAGATAACCACTGCAACCTGGCATTGAACTTTGCTTGTACTGAGGAAGGCATTTAGGAGCTAAAATACTCCTGTGACATGGGAATGTGTGACTTGGATTTAGATACAGTAATTTCTTTTGTTTTCCAAACCTTCCAGTTATGCACTCCTTTCCCACACAACATGTAATATTAACCTATTGCAAAGTATAGGTTTTAAAGCAGTGGTAAAGGAGAGGACAGTCATCTTTGAAGGATGTGGGGAAAGAAGAATATAAATTTTGGAGGTAAGTCCCAATGCCGCAGAGAAGATGTACAAAGAGGACAAAACCAACAACAATAATAGTCATCTGGACTGATTCCAAACACTCAGTCAGTATAAATGTGAAGCCCAAATGGCCCATTTGTAAAATGGCCCATTTAAAACTGCTTGGCCATATATTACTCCTTTGTTGGTTTAAGTCCTCTCAAAGAACTCAGAAGTAATTTGAGAAATGCAGCAGTTAATGGTTTTGTATGTAATGCCCACGAATATTCAGACTCGGAGGAATCCTTCATAAGACCAAAAGAAATCAGTGTACTGCATCCTTCTTTCTTCACCAAGGATAATGAATTCCATTAAAAATTATCAGCAGAGACCAAGAAACTGGAACTGTACAGAACAGCAATGCCAGAGGCAGCATTTCAGCTGAGGAGTTGCACAGTCCCAGTGACTGTTGAGAAGACTCTTTTGACAGCATTTTCTTGCAGAGCATAGTGGGATGTGAGCTAAGGCAGCCAGAGAAGTGAAATCTATATGAGAAAAAGCATGAAGTGATCAAGACTAGGCAGGTATGCTTATTTGCATATACACATTTATGTACTCTGATGCTTCAGAGAAGCTCCCTTCGATCAAAACCTGTTTTGCTTACTGAAGACTTTGCCCAAAAATCAAAATTCAGTTTAAAGAACTCAGTGCAGGACAATTTATACTTTACTTTTTATTTATACTTATATTCACACATACACAAATACAGATTTTTTTAGATAGGGACCACATTTCCATGCATTACAAATTTACTGGTTCAATTTGTGATTATGTAAGACATTTCCCTTAATCCTGAGTAACTAAATGAATTAGATCCCTTTCTTTTTTCCCTTCTCACTGTAGAAGAGTAACGGTTATTTACCTGAGCTAGTGATGCCCAAAAATTCCTTACAAGCTCCTTTTCTTCAATCTGCTAAATTTCCCTGTGAAGAGAAGAACTGGTATTCTGCTCCTGCACACTAAGACTTTGCAGGCCACTAACACAGTCCATGTAATTCCACCTTGGGAACCCACATGATAAAAGAATTGTCAGAAACAGAATGGGAGTTGGTTTGTGTACATCCACTTTTTGTTAAATTATCTAACAGTGCTAAATTAAATAATTCTAAAAAGTTAAATAGCATCTGAATGTCAACTTTAACTTAATCATAGAATGGTTTGGGTTGGAAGGTACCTTAAAGATTATAGAGTTCTAACCCCTCTGCCATGGGCAAGGACACCAACTGGTGCTAGGGACACAAATGTCAAAATGGAAAGCAGTTGGAAGGTTAGAATACCCATAGGTCAGACTTGGGTTGTACACAGTCAGCAGAAAACTGAGAGCAGCCTGTCGGTTTTTACCTCTCCTTCTTTCCTATCCTTAGTTTCAGTGCCTGTGGTTCTCCAAGCGGGCCTTTATTGTCACAGTTTACCTGCCTGTCTTGAAAAGTTGGGGCACTAAAGCCACATGTGTCCTTCTGTGAGTTATTCCCATGCTTGGAGTGGGGTGCAGCTCTGGGACTCACAAGAGCAGGTGCCATACCTAAAAGCCCTTCGGTATTACAGAGTTTGAACTTCCAGACTTAATAATGTTTAACTTTATTGGGTTTAATTATGTTTGATTGCAACAATCTTTGTTAAAGCAATTAGGATAATAGCTTGTAGTTCAAAGGTGCAGGGCCTGGGGTAATTGTGTGAAGCAAAAGCATACAGGTGGGACTTCAGTTCAATCTCCACTTTCTCCCCTTTCACTGCTGTAAAATCTAAAACACTTGGTGCCCCCCAGTGGCGTTACAAATTATTGCTGCTTGTTAAGACAGTACGGATAAAAGTACTTGCATCCGGGCATGAATACAAAATACTTCCAGAATTTTTATTTGTGTTTTACTGAAAATACTCTATTTTTCCTTGCTTTTATTTACTTCAAATTCCTAAAAAATTCTTCAGTGCAAAGAGTAAGACATAAAGTGACATAAATACCATGTACAGCATGGGTCCAGAATTTTTTTGTACAAACTACTTACAGTAAGCCAAATCTTCAATTTTTTTTTTTTTATTCAGTTTTTACCAAGATAAATTTCGATTCAATTCAGTGGATGATTACATTCAGCTGAACAGTTGTGAAATTCTCATCTCATTGCACGTGACTGTTTTATGGCTTTGATTTCCAAAACCTAGTATATGCAGTGTGAAATTTCGCAGAGTTGTGTAAAAGACACCAGTTTGGTTAAGGCTATAGAATATGGGGACAGGAGGACACAGTACATGTGTGTGTATTTCACATATGTTTTCTGTGCACTTATGCATAAAAGTATCTGTATGTACACACATACTTCTGGTCAATTTTCATAGCTGTAAACTCATGCCGTTCACATCAGCAGAAGATTCAAATGCCTTGGAAAGAACTGGGAATCTTATTGGTCTTATTCCTGACTCAAAGAGCTTTTTGGTCTAATTTTAGAGGGAGATGATAAATGGACGTAAGAACCAGCAGAGGGGAAGTGGTAACAACTGTAAGATTTAGCCGGGTGCATGGGGTACCAGTGTGCTCGATATGAAGGTTTTAAATCAATGTTTTGCTTCAATATAAACAATGTTTTTCTATTTTAAGAAATAAACAAACATCAGAAAGCTATGATTAAGATTGCAAAATATGTTTGGGTTTTTTTTCTTTCTTTCTTTCTTTCTTTTCTTTTCTTTTCTGTAATTTCTGTTTTGCCATGTCCTTGCCCTTTTGAAACAGTTCCTGTGAGATGAAACTTTCCACATCTAACCCTGGCCCAAAGTGGAATGTGTCATTTTTGTTTGATATCTGTCCTTGAATTTGCAAAAAGGCAAAGTGCAAAGAAAGGAAAAGACATAAACTTAGTTGTTTATTTTTATAAAATTATTTGCAATCATAAATATGTAAAAGTTAAGGAACTTTTAAATATCATTTTAGATGTTGCTGATAATTTCTGGTGCAGACTGGCTATTGCATGAAAACAAACTGTAATTCTAATAACTGGTTGCTGCTGTCTTTTTTTTGTTGTTCTTGGGGTAGAGAGCAGCAAACAGCTGATAGTCAGTGAGAAGGGCACTGGATAAGGTACTGCAGGTACCAGTTGAGGATATGGCCTCTTCTTTTTCCAAGTACTTTTGAATTCATTCTCTGTTTGGGAGAAAGTAAAGTGTGGTATGAGTATGCAAGCATCACTGACTGATGTTAAGACTTCCCATCTGGTTGTTATTATGCCTGTTGTTGGCATTTTCCCTACTTATTTGATTTTGGAAGAGCACTGGTTTCCTACACTTCAATATAATTGCTCTGGCTTGGTGTCCAATGTCACTTTTTTTTTCCCCAGTAACTTTTAAACAGGTTGGCTCAGAGTCACTGTCCGTTTCTGTGATTATACTGCCATCACCTTTCTTTTCAGCTGAACCTGAACACTCAGGTCAGAAGAGCAAGCAAGTTCTGCCCTTCTTCACAGTTATTCTCCTACTAACTTTTCTAAAAAGTGTCTTTCCAGCTTGTTCTACACAGGAATTGTGATCATTTTCTCTCTATATATCTGTGCCCACAATAAGTTTTAGACTCTTTAGCCATTCTCAACCAACACTAAGAGTGGTAGAAAACCTAAAGAAGAATCATTACAGTTATTTACTATTAATCTGGTATCACGACAGCTATAAAACTGTGCTGAAACTTTTCATTAAGAAACAGACTTAGTGCTGCCTAAGATAGACTGAGCTACTAATATAGTAACAGCTCAATATGGTTTCTGAAAGTCATAAATGGGATTTAAGTTAACATAAACAGATGGTGATATGTGAATATTATCACATATCAGAAGAGGGAGCTGAGAAAAAAAGATTAGGGATGGAAACAATTTAGCACATCTTTTCTCTTGATGAATCAAATTTATTCAACATAGATTCTATCTTTCTCTTCTCAGCACGTCAGGCTGTCACATCAATTTGAACACTTAGTCCTGCAGGATGAAAGATTTGAGGTCTGTGCTGAGGTTGTCTTGGGACTAGTCTGTTTTCGGCTGAAGGTAAGGCAGCTAAGACCTCTGTCATGTTTTATAGCAGTATAATAACCTGCAATAGAATATAGTCTTTGTAATATACTTAATTAATTAATATACTTAATTATTTTTTAAGGAGAGTAGTAGGAGTTCACATAGATTAAATCAGATTAAAGAAAGAAGCTTAAAACAATTTTGTTAAAACTTAATCAAATGCTTAAGAGAAAGTCAAGCATATTAGGGTATGGAAGTATACAGGCAGGGCAAAATAAGCGGTCTCAGTCTACCCAATCATAAACAATTGGACTTGGATGAAGATGATTGTTTTAATAGATTTTCATAGACATTTCTATATGATGTGTGTGCATATGTGTGTGTATTAGATGATTCTTGTCCACTTTAGTATTACATGTGCGTATATTTAAAATACAATTATATATCTACTTATATATATAATTAATATCATGGAGGATGATTAGGATCCTTAAAGAAATCTTTAAAGAAAACAACTTTTTTGTTGTTGTTTTCTTTTATGGAATGAATTTTCATTTTTAAAATCCTACAGTCAGACAGGGAAAGTGGAGCAAGATATGGTAAGAGGCCAGCTTCCCAACTGTCCTTGGCCTTCGTCTCCTTTATTTTGCTGAACATGACCCTTTTGCCCCTCTTGGCCTTTCACACCTCCGAATCTCTGTAAGTGCCAAGCTCATTGATGCAGAGACCTTGCCTGACAGAAAATAGAAAACTTACTCTGTACTCAGGGCATAAGGGCTGCAGAAGCTGGGAGGACTCACTTGACTCCTCAGATATTACAAGGGGATCGATCTCTAGTTTTCAGTAAAGAACTCATTTAATAGAGGAGCTTTGCACTGAACCTGAACACCAAGCAATAGTAATAACAGCACTGGTGTTTTCTAGTTCCCATGATGCCTAAATTAGCTTTTCAGAAGGCTCACAAGCACACCCTTGTCTCCTTCTGGGTAGTGTGGTATTGCTACTTTTCACAAATTCTTTTCTCAGTCACTCAGTGGCCCCAGTTACCTGAGTTTGATGCAACTGGCTGAAGAAGCTAATGAATCCTTAACAATAAAGTAATGGTGAATTCCCCTGGAATAGGAAAATGGTTTTGTTTGAATTTATGTTGTTTAAAATAAAAGAAAAAACTGGTCTGTTGCTAGGGGACCAGACAGATTACAGAATGTGGAGGTTTCCCAGTATGTGGAAATATGAATATAATTTCTTTCCTAGCAAGAATAGTTTAAAGAATTTGAGGAATAGATTCTGTGGCTTTTGTTGCTCAATAACACAATGTTGTTTGTAGTCTGCTCTCTCACATGGAACAAGCAAACACTAGTTTTGCAGATCCAGAGACAGCTGTTAGTCAGTGCTCTACATTTACTTTAAAGGAACAGTCCTGGTGAAATAGAGCGTAGAAACACAGGAATTGTCACTTTTGATCAGAGCAGTGGTTCATCTACATCTAGTCTCCTGCCCCTGATGCTCCAGAGGAAGAAA
Source organism: Nycticryphes semicollaris (assembly GCA_013400055.1). NCBI lineage: Eukaryota > Metazoa > Chordata > Aves > Charadriiformes > Rostratulidae > Nycticryphes > Nycticryphes semicollaris. The sequence continues at coordinate 482,507 of VXBJ01003851.1, forward strand.
TCAGATCTACACAGCAAGACGATTTTACAACAGGATGTAAATATTGGACACTTAGCTAAGAAACTTCTGGACAAGTTGTAGAATAAAGGCATGGTTCTGTCGAAAACCAGTGTTGAAACAGCAGTGTTTTCATCATTTGCCTTCTGTGTCCAAAGGAGGAAAACAACGCTATCAATCTTTTAAATTAAGAGCGTTTTATACTTATTTTTGCAGCTTTATTTACTTTTTAAATCACTCTTTCAAAAATCTTGCTGTGATTCTTCTGATTTGTATTAAAAAGCATTTTAGAATTAGACTACTTGTAACTTTTATGTAGTTACAGCAGGACTGAGGGACAGGGGACTTCAACTGTAATGCTGCACAGCTGTAAAACCATGAAATATTTTCCCCTCCTTTGTTCTTGAGAAATCCTTTTATCCTTTTTTATTTTTTTGCTTAGACGTAACTTTTAATTTTTTGCCTTTCACACTGTTCTAAGCACATGGACTAATAATCTATGATTTTCATATTATAACTATTTCATCAAATGTATCATGCCAAAGGGTTAATTCTTGGCCCTCTTGTCATGTCTGCAGATGAATACAAGTCAAGCTAGTAATTTCTCCAAGGGGGTGAGAAAACTGTCTTACTGAAGCTGACAGACTCAGTCAGAGCTGGCTGCTGGCTTCTCAAAGCTCTGGGAGAGGACTAGTCACTACTAACTTCAATTTGACATGACACCTGAGTGTCACAGCAGCCCCTAGGTGCAGCCATGAGAGAAGAGAAGAAAGATATATAAATCTTTCTTCTACCTCCCATCACCCCTGCTAAGGGCATTAACTTAACTTCAGATAACTGCTTCTACTGCCTAAAAGTTAGTGCTGTGCATTTCACATTAAAGGCGAGGATCATCATTTTACAGATGGATTACCTTTGATAAAAAAGCCGTATCTTATTGTCACCAGTGACTGACTTACAATGTGTGGGGACTTGCAAAACACCAAAGTTGGTCCTTTTCTTAGTTAGGAGCATTTAAGTTGCATAAACGGATCCTAGAAGACTAAGGCTAAGCCATGAATTTCAAGCTTTCATCCAAATTCCCTAGCAACTTGTGCTAAGTCAGAACAAGGTTTTGACTTGGGTTCAGTTCTAACTCTAATATAATCCAAAACCATGAGAATAATACCTTTATCCTCTGTGCCAACAGGAAACTTTGTCTCATGCTTTGTTTTTATATGGAAAAGGCTAAGCAGGCAAGTCACAAACGTGCAGGTTTGAGAGAACAAGTTTTCTGATATGGATGTTTACAAGAAGACCTATGCTGCCACATTGGGAAAACCACTGCTGAACAGACAGATTTGTCCATTTGTGACTCTTTTAACTGCAGTCAGAGTTCAGTAAGGGAACACTGCGATAGAAGATAGCTGCTCCTGGCACCTCTTGCAATTCCGTGTTACCAGCAGTGTAACAGCAAGAGTAAAGGCTGTACAATAGCCAAGGTACATGGAATATCCTAAGCTATTATGGCAAACAGCCCAGCAAAGCTGAAGCCATCTCTTGGTCTTCTGATACAAAAGTTAGACAGATGGGTTGCTTTAATTTGGCTAACAAAGACTGTCAAAGATATGCAGCTGGGACTTCATCCTGTGTTGCTAAATCCCCAAGATTTTGGGGACCCGTTCTTTCATTGTTTTCATTTTAAAGTGATTTACTACTAGTTTTGAAAATCTGATGCCATTTTTTTCTTATCCTCAAATGCTGACAGAGGTGAACGAGGAAAAACATTGATTCAACATTAACTGAACCTGTAAAAGAACCCATACTCCTCTGTGCAGTCCTATTTATTTTGAGATTTGATGTTAAGAGCATACAGCTACTCAAAGGGACATTCTTGCAATCACTTTTTGAGCACAAGGGGAATGAAGTACACTAGAAGGAGATAAGATTCAATATTGTATGCAGGTAGAGTCCATGTGACCTTCTGCAAGATACTTAACATTTATATCTTTGTTTCCTGGAATACAGAAGACTGTTTACTTCCAGTGGGAGGGTCAGTTTACCACATTCCTAAAATCCCCCTTGCCAAAAACCACTCTGTAGGATTCTGTGGCAGACACTTCCCATAGAACTTGAGGCAAATACTTTTTTAGGGTTTCTACTGATAGTAGAAACTTATGCCAAAGATACATTATTTTAACTATTTCTTAATTAAGGATAAAATTTCCATCTTCATCTTCAAAAGACTCTCTCAGAGCAGCCATGCATAAGTGAAGACTGGAAGGTTTGCTTTACAAATGTTAATATAGTTCATTGCAAAACTTCCTCCCATGTTTGTTTGATTTGATCTAAGAAAAGTGTAATGAAATGGATGCAATAATGAATGCTTTTACATGGAGCTCCATAGCTCACGACCTGAGGTCACAAAGAAGCAGTCAGCTATCACAAATGCTCCAGCGTGAACACTGCTTCTAAACCCCAGTTAATCCATAAATTGCTTTGTCGCTGAAAAATTCTCTCTTGCGCCATCATCTTTTTGTAATCCTTTGATGGCAAAGCACTGAGAGATGAGAAAGTGGCTGCATGTTACTGGTGATGCTTGGGCTTGGCTGCTTGGTGGGATTTATGTATTCCAAACTTGCCTCTGAAATTCATCACCATATCCGTCGTATTACAATTATTTCAGGGCTCGAACGAACTAAATAAGGCTCTTCTTAAAAGCATAGATGAGGCCAAGAAGATTCATCTGGTCCCCTGCCACCTGAGAGAGAAGTTTGTGCTACGTTTTGCCATTTGTTCCCGCACAGTGCAATCCACCCACATCAAGTTTGCCTGGCAGCACATCTCACAGCTGGCAACTGATCTTCTGAAAACATGGGAGTAAAACCACCGGCAGCAGTAACAGCAGTGAAGAAGCAGTGGGGAGGAGGTAATTGACTGGCTTTCTCTGTGTTGCCAAGTTTTATTTTTGGGGCAGGTGGGAAAATCAAATTACAAAGGAAAAAAGTACAAAACCTGTTGTTATATAGCCCAGCTGCAGCAGCAAAATCATTGCCAGCAAGTTGTGTTGTAACCTTAGTCATTCCTTATCTGTACTGCAGCTTCACCTTGCCTGTTTCCAGGATGCTCATAGCCGTGGGAGCTCCAGCTGTCACTTCTTACCAGTTTGTAATCAAGACCATTTAACCAGGCAATGGAAATGGAAGGGTTTGTGTTCCCTGTGTTGTCCCCATTAACCTCTAGCACACCCACTCCTTTCTTCACAGGTGAAACTGTGAGGTGTTATAACCAATTAATTTAACATCACTATGATTTCAGAAAGAATCCAAGTTATTGTCCTTATGGCAGGTTCTCTACTTTCTCCTAAAGGGTTTGCTTTTAAAACAGCTATTTCACCAAATCTCAGCGAATAGGTTACGCTGGCTAGTGGTTTTCATTTTCATTATTCATAATGAGGCCTCCTAAAGGCTCCTTCTTAAGAGTTTTGTCAAAAGCCATGTGCTTCCTGGTATTCTATATTTTAACCAAGTTATTATAAGCAGTGATTACTTAAAAATAATCTGTAAACTATGCTCTGTGAAATAGAGCTGTGATTTCTTTTTATGGCTACCATTCTGCTTACTTCATTGGCCACTAAGTCTGACAAAATCTGATAAGATGGTGAAAATGTTACTCTTTGTTTCTCAAATTAGCTAGCAAACAAAATAACAAATTACATTAAAATTAGGAATTAAGAGAACTAACGCCCAAAATAAGCCACGGTGCCCCCATCAGTGATTTTCTTCCATTAACAGTGATGCATGAAATATGAAAATACAGGAAAAAAACCCACCCAACCTTCAGAGAAAGTCAAATAATGTGTACTTGAGACAAACCATTGATATGGCATCCTGTTGAAGGCAGGTACAGTAAAGAAGTGAAACGAAAGTCAGAAACAATATCTGACTTTAATAAATACTTCTGCTATTTTGAAAACATAAATTGCAGACAACTATTTCTATGTAAATAACAAAATAAATAGCTGCTCCAAGACAAATAGTGTGTAAGATCCATTTCCATTTTTGCATTTGTTTTAATCTTTTCCTTTTACTGCTCGTATCAACTTCTAAAGCACCTTGAACAACTCACACAATTGTCCAGTTTTCTTCCTCCATTCCAAGTTCCTGCACTTGGGAAGCTGCGAGTAGGCCATGAAACGTGGAGCAGGGCAGTGAATTGGGCACACAGTCTGCTCTTACCCACTGTCTTTCCAGAAGGGATTAAAGAAGCTGATTATGGACCAGGTGGATTTTTCTGATGATTCCTAATCACCTCACTTCACTTGCTGACTCTTAGGAAAAACTGAGCAAGCTCTGCGTTTCCAGCAGGCCAAGCAAGGTGACTAGAGCAGGTGGTGGCAAATGGCCCTTCTGTGAGGCTAGCCAGAGCCCGTGTTATCCTCCCAGATGGAAAAGCTGGCTTCTATTTCTTTAAGGAGTTGATTTCACAGGTAACAGATGAAGCAAGGGATGACAAGTTAATCTGGCAAAAACAAGTAATACTCGAGCAGGTGACTGAGCCATTCCACAGAACGCTACTCTCAGCTACAGCACCAGAAATTTTGACAGCATCATTCTCTTTAGCAGCACCAATATGAAACGGAGCTTTTCTGCAGTAGCACAACGCGATAGATCGATCTACTGAAAAGAGCAGAAAATGCTGGCAGTCATTTCCTTTCTCTCTTATTAGGTTTTTTTTAAAAACAACATTATTCTGTTCTCATGGCTTGGGAAACAGTGTTCATCCATAGCACATATGGTCCACACTGACACAATTTTACAGCTTTTACATTATGAAAACACTAGAAGCTAGCAGCCAGAGAAGAATTACACCTTCTCTACGAGACAGACCAGAATTTTGTATGTGAAATATATAACCAGGTCTGTCCAGGCAGAAAAGGAGAGATCAGATTCTGATCAAAGCTGTCATAGAGTAAATCCAGGGTAATTCCCCTGAAATTAAATGGACTTGCTTTGGACTTATGTGACTATAATTGGAATTAAAATCTAACTAGAAAGTATTGGAAAAGAAATGCATAAGGTAAAGCAACACGAGACTGAGCATAAGAGGATTTTGGTGGAAATCCTCTCCATGGAAACCGGAGCAGAGGTGGATGATGCATGCCTGTGTGAGCCTCAAACTGCTGTAGAACAGAGACACGGGCAGGATATACATCCAAACCCAGGACAGGGGAAATGTTCCCAAATGCCTGTAATTAGACATAGGTCCCTCTAGACATTTGTGGGAAAATGTTGCCGAAGCTGACGTTCAGGTAAACATTTTTCAGCATACGATTATCAGTTTTAGAAGAGGCTGTTGTCCAGATACAAAACTCCTTTTGGCAACGAATTTAGGATAAAGATTAATTTAAAGTATTATAAATGCAGTAAAAGTAAAGAAATCTGAAGTTCATGGTTCTAGTTTTTCCAAGGTTATGGGATGATATGGAGGCCTTCTTAGTATTCAGTCTCTTGTATCCTCTCTTCCCCATGCAATAATTCCTCCATGAACTATTAATGTTAGGTCATCAGAAAATGAAAACTGGGCTATGTAATCAACTCAAGAACAAAAGTGTTGAAAAGAACATTTTGAAAGAAGAACATAACTGCTGTTTCTGTTCTGTAGCTTTGCAATCTCTCTCTAAGTGAGAAATACTGTATTTATGAATAGTTAATATGTGAACCTGTGAACCTGGATTTATTGTGCCTTGTGTGCAAAAGCTAATGCAGTCTGTGCTGGTTAATACTGTTTGATGTTAAAAATAATTACAAATTCTCAGAATTGTACTTGAGTAGAGTAGCCACATCTCACAGGAGACAGTGCAGCTACTAGAGAAGAAGGGAAAAAAGTGACTTTTCAATAACCATACTTTTTTTTTTTTTAAACTAGGAGAGTGCTAGTGGAATACTTACTTTCTTAATGACAGATTATAAATATATTTTATTACTGATGGTGAAATATTGAAAAGAGAAGTATTTACAAAAGTATTGCTAATATTATACTCTGAATTGCATTATCTGTATTAAATTTCTAATTTTTCTCTTGCCTTTACATATAAGATTCTGCTCATGGTTTGTTTTTTTGCTGTGTCATTTCCTGTAAGGATACCGTATTTGATGAGTAGGACTCACACTGCAGTTGCCTTATGACAGCAGTCTAAACTTTGATACGCGCGTAAAGTTGAATTGCTCAAAGACAGGAGCAAATGAGAAATAAACCCAAGAACCCTGAAGACAAGGGGAGGGGGAGAAACAAATTAAATATCCATTGATGGATAATATCTACATAGCATATGTAGACTCTATGTGTTATAAATAGAAAGATAATGAGATGTTTAGTGCTTTTTTTTTTGGTTATAATTTGTAAGCTGTCAAATTCCTTTGAAGTCTGTATCCAAAGCCTACAAAACCATCATGTAGGTTTTAATTGGCAGCACGAATAAATGGAAACAAAACTATGACTATTGTCTGTCTTTGCTCTTAACCAAGCCTTTCCCATTTTATAAATGCTAGATGTGCTAGAAGAGGTCCAACTTCCCCACTCTGGTTGCATCAGTGATTTTCACTATCCGTGACTTTTTCTTAAATGTGACTGCTGAACAAAGCACTTTGCAAGTGGGAGTTCCAGCAGGAGGTTTCCTCCTCAGCAACATGAGTCTGAAAAATGCCTGGCCAGAACTGGGTTAATGCTTCTGTCAAGTTCTGCAGGGTCCTGCAGCTGAGTCTGCTGCTGGAGCCAGCGGCCCAGCTTTGGCTTTGGTTTGCAGCTCAGGCACCATCAAGCAGTGGCCCTTTTGCTAGCCCAGCCTGGCTGTGGCCTGTGTTTCTGAGAAGAGCTTGTGGCTACGGGTTCCTCTGCTCCCAGCCTGTGTGCAGCCCAAGGGAAACCAGGCAAGCACCGTTCCAAAATGCAAGCATTAGCCCAACTTGGTCTTAGACGACAGCTTACATGGCAGCGCAGACAGTTTAATGTGCTGTCTGCACTAACGGTGTAACACGCTTGACGTATAACAAAAACCTGACAGTAGCTGTAAGACATGTTTCTCACGGGAAATTAAATGTTCGCCCACACAGAAGATACTGTGTTAATACCAGAGGTGTAACTACAGCGGAGTGTGCTAATTTGCATCTAGGCTGATGTGCTAATTTGAATGTGGGTGGGTGTGATCCAGCTTGGTGTGATCCAGCTAGGTACTCCGTGACCAGCTTCAGTTCATAGGCTACTTCCACCCGGGCCACCATTTTTGTCTTGTGAGGCACCACATTATCCACCTTATCCCTCTGCCAGAGTCCAGCTGCCACCGCTGAGACCTTTAACAGAGGTGTTCTCCCAAAAATGCCAGCTCAGCAGCTGTGGTTTCCAAGGGTGATGGACACCACCAGCTTTCGATGCTGCCACGGTGGTGTGGTAGCTCGTGCCACGGGGGGAAGAGTGTAATCAGTGGCTGTGGAAGTCAAGTGTTGGGTTGGCACAAGGTGTGGGAACCCACCATTAGTGCCGGAACCACCAGGTTCCTGTGGAACTTGTGGGAGGCCTACAGGAAAAGTAGGGAGGGTCTCTTTTATCAGGGAGTGTAGCAATAGGATGAAGGGTTAACAGATTTAAACTGAAAGAGAGGAAATTTAGATATTGGGAAGAAATTTTTCACTGCGAGGGCAGTGAGACCCTGTAACAGGTTGCTCATAGAATTTGTGGATGCCTCATCCCTGGAAGTGTTCAAGGCCACGTTGGATGGGGCTTTGAGCAACCTGGTCTAGCGGGAGGTGTTCCTGCCCATGTCAGGGGGCTTGAAACTCGCTGGTCTCTAAGGTCCGTTCCAAGTCTAACCATTCTATGACTGTCTCCCACGGAACTGGCTGGTCACAGAGGGCGGCCGCTGAGCCGAGGACTCTGCTGGCACGGCCTCCTCCGACGTGATGGGAGGGCGCCCAAGGCGGGGGCCCTCTTGCGGAGCCGGGGAAGAACGAACGGCGGGCAACGCAGCCTTCAGCAGTTCTTCCGCAGCCTGCGCTGCCCTCTCGGAGCCCGTCTGGGCGAGGGACAGTCGGGGCCCCAGAAACAGCACCACCTGGCGCGCGGCGGTCGGGCGGGGCGCCCCGCCTCCCGAGGCACGGATCCTGCGGCTATTGGAGAGCGCGCGCCTTAGGCGCAACCAATAGGGAGCAGGAAGGCCCGCGTGCGGTCTCTCCTGCTCTCCTTCCCCTCCCAGAGTCCCGGGGAGCCTGAGTCCGATGACGTCAGGGCAGCGACGATCCTCCCTTCCGCTCTCTGATTGGCTGCGCCTCCCAGAGCCCTGTTATCCGATTGGTTGGCGGAAGGGGGCGGGGCCTGGGGCAGAGCGGGCGCGGGATCCGTGGAGGTGGTTGTGTCCGTGTCCGGTGGGTGCGCGCGCGCGGACGGCGGGTGGGAGAAGCGGAGGGTTACTGTGCCCCGGCCTTTGGAGACGGTTGGCGACCGTTGTGCTCCCCTTCCTCAGGCGCCGTCGTTGCGCTCCCCCGGAGGAAGCGGGTCCCTTCGCCCTAGTGCGGAGGGTCGAAGGCCGCTGGGGAGCCCTGGGCGCTCCGATTTTGGCTTCTTCGCCCCCGGTGTGGTGAGGGGCAGTTTGAGCTCCGGAAGCTGCGCCAGCGAGGGGGCCTGAGGCGAGTTCTCCTGCCCGCTTCTGGCCAGCTGGGCGGTATCGGCCTGTGCGAAGCCTTGCCTGGGCAGCTGGCCTGCTTCTCTCCTGGGTTGCTTGCCTTCGGGCAAGCAGGCTTTCCCTGTGTTTTAAATGGGTGTATGTATTAATGTATGAATATAATAACATCCAGCACGTGGTTTGCCAGGCCCTCTTTTACCCTGTTTTTGCTGAGGCTGAACGCTTGCATGCCAGAAATTCGTTATTGCCCATGCTTTGGTAAACCCCCAACTTTAGACACTTACATGAAAGTAAGGTGCCCATAATATCTGGAAACAGTTTGGGCCAACTGGCTGTACACATTTTCATGAGCACTAATGCCTGCTGCTAAACTTCTCAATTTTTTTTGTTTCATAAGATGTTTTTGATTCAACAGTTACAAAAAAGTTACATGCACAGTTACTGTTATTTAGTATGTTTCTTAGTAATTGTTTACAGAGAAGAAATATCCTGGTACATATTGAAGTTAATAAAAGAGAAATTAGAAATTGAGGTATTTTGGTCATATATATTAGAGGTATGTCCCATATGGACAGATGAAATAATGAATTCTTTTACCAGAATATATGATATACCACAGAGAAAAACTTCTTTTGAAAATACATTGTAAACTTGAGCATATCTTTTCAAATCTAGCAAAATGCTCCTTCCTGGCCAAATGTCATTTTGCCTATTTATGTAAAAAATTGCTGAAGGAATTTAAATTCTGCTTTCTAAAACTGAAAAACACCCATTGTTCTAAACACACAGGAGCTTTGTTTCTCTAAAACGTGAAATGGGTACATTTTCGTACATTCTAAATGGAATAGTTTCGAACATTTGCAATGAACCTGTCAGTATTTTCTGAATCTGGAAGTTTGCTACATTCAAGCTTATTCATGCCACTTTTACCTCCTCTCAGAGACTTTGCATATAGCGTTATGTATTAGCTTCATTGTTTCATTTTTATTACCATCACTGTAATAAATTTCATAATTCTGACAGTGATGTATAATCTGGCCTCCTCTGTACAGTGCCATATTCTGTCAAAGAGGAGTGAAAGCACTGGTGATTTTATTTAACAAGGCCAATTTTTATTTGGCCATCTGTTACCATTCTTTGCAGGCTCCTTACCTCCCCAGGAGACCTCTGGTTAGAAGCAAACTTTTTTTTTTTCCCCTCATTTTCTTTCTTTGAACAAGGATGAAAAGAGAACCTCAGTCTAAATAGCTTTACACCACAAAACTGGTTGGGTGCTTTTTGAATATGGGATAGTGCCCAGAATAGCTAAGTAGCTTACAAGATCTACTGTGCTGCTTCTTTCCATTAAAATAAGGTATGTTTTCTTGTGTATTTAGGAAAGGGGGAAAGCAGCCAAAGCAAATAGCTGTGAAATGCCTTTGATTACAGCAGGTATTTTATGTACGTTGCAGTGTCAGTGATGGAACCCCCCACCCACAGCACAGTGCACCTGAGCGACTGGCAGAAAAGTTACTTTGCTATTACCTCTGGCACCTGCACACCCAGACAGAAGGCAGATGAATACCGTGCCAAAATCCTGCGTATTCAGTATGCATGGGCAAACTCGGAGATCTCTCAGGTCTGTGCTGCCAGCCTGTTTAAAAAATACGCAGAGAAATACTCTGCAATTATTGACTCTGACAACATGGAGACCGGCTTGAATAACTATGCCGAAAACATTTTAACTTTGGCAAAGTGTCAGCAAAATGACAGTGACAAGTGGCAATCTGCCTTGACAACGGATAATGTATTTGAATTAAAGTGTGTGCAAGAGAGGATGCGGGCTGGCAAAACTTTGCAGAGTTCTCAGATGGCAGTGACAGATGCCTGCGTACTGGCTGATGAAGGGGTCAGTGCCTCTGCTGCTCCATGTCTTCCTAAACTCAGTATCTTCAGTAGTGCTGGAGAGACTCAGCTCTGTGCTGGCTCAGCAAAATGTGCAAGTCAGGTACCAGATCTTCTTGAGCATCCCTCATCCTCAAAGGCTCTTCAAAGCAGTCTTCCTCCTGTGACCAAAACTTCGGATACACTTCCTGCCTCTTCAGCCTCGTTAAATGCACAGGTTCCTGCAGGTTTCCAGGCAACTCCACTCTTTGGAAATAAAGAAGCGACCAGTAGTAGTTCTCTGAAAATGTCAGGATACTGTCGTGATGGACAAAATTTGTCTCTTTCCACTCAGTCACCTGTACCTGTGTGGTCCACAAGTTCTGGAAAAAGAAAAGCATTTTATGGTCTGGCTGATGAAGGCAGCACGATGATTCCTAGTCTTACTCCATGCCAGGCTTCTGTTAGTACAGAAACCAGTAGTTTTTCAGGGAATAGAAACAGAAGTGAAGACAGCAGTGTTCCTGGTTTTAGAACTGCAAAAGAACAGCTATGGGTGGATCAGCAAAAGAAGTCCCAAAATCTACCCCAGCGTGCACCAGTATCATCATATGGGGGTGTAAAAAAGTCACTGGGTGCAGGCAGGTCTCGGGGTCCATTTGGCAAGTTTATTCCTCCAGTTCCAAAACAAGAGGGAAATGAAAACGGAGGAGCACAGTGTAAACCTCATGCAAGAGGAGCAACAGATCCATCACTGCCTGTAGATGAAAGACTGAAAAACATAGAACCAAAAATGGTTGAACTCATTATGCATGAGATCATGGACCATGGTCCCCCTGTCAACTGGGATGACATTGCTGGAGTTGAGTTTGCCAAAGCTACCATAAAAGAAATAGTAGTCTGGCCTATGCTGAGGCCAGACATCTTCACTGGGTTACGTGGTCCTCCTAAAGGAATTCTTCTCTTTGGTCCCCCTGGCACTGGGAAGACTCTTATAGGCAAGTGCATTGCCTGCCAGTCTGGAGCAACGTTTTTTAGCATCAGTGCCTCTTCTCTGACTTCCAAGTGGGTAGGTGAGGGGGAAAAGATGGTCCGTGCACTGTTTGCTGTGGCACGGTGTCAACAGCCAGCAGTGATTTTCATCGATGAAATTGATTCTCTGTTGTCTCAGCGTGGAGATGGGGAGCACGAATCGTCGAGAAGAATAAAAACTGAATTTCTGGTCCAGTTAGATGGGGCAACAACCTCCTCTGAAGATCGTATTCTAGTGGTTGGAGCAACAAATCGCCCCCAAGAAATTGATGAAGCTGCCCGAAGGAGACTAGTGAAGAGACTGTACATTCCTCTTCCAGAAGCCTCAGCTAGGAAGCAGATTGTTACCCGTCTGATGTCAAAGGAACACTGCTCTCTAAATGAAGAGGAAATCGAACTCATAGTTAAGAAATCGAATGGATTTTCTGGGGCAGACATGACCCAGCTCTGTCGGGAAGCTTCTCTGGGCCCTATCCGCAGTCTGCAGTCCATGGACATTGCGACCATCATGCCAGACCAAGTGCGGCCTATTGCTTTTCTGGACTTTGAGAGTGCCTTCAGAACCGTGCGGCCCAGCGTCTCCTCCAAGGACCTCGAACTGTATGAAACCTGGAACCAGACATTTGGCTGTGGTAGATAATTGCATCCTAGCTGTTTCACTGAAAAATTTCTTGAGCACTGTCATGTATTAAAACCATGTTAATGGTCTCCACTTCTTTTTATTTCTGTCTTTGAAATAAATCTTATGATATGCAGGCAGATGTCTAGGCCCTGGCCTGAGGTTTAGCCCACTGAAAAGACCGTGAGAAACTGCTGATTACATGAGAAATTGCTGAACACAAGTGACAGAGTGAGAAGCTGACAAAAATTAGAGATGGCTGCTGTGAAAGGTTGGTGAATTTCACTGATGTTTAAGGGGAAGATGGTCAAACCTCACATATAATTGAAGGGAGTACTGGGGGGAATCTTGCAAGGCCCACTGTGCTGTATCAGTAATGCTAGGCTGAGGGGACCTGTTATGTTAGCAGAAATACCGGGTTTGGGTAGGGATGTAGCAAAACTGGGACTGGTGGGGAAATGTAGTTAGGGGCACACTGTTTGGGACAGGAGCAGAGGAAGGAAAGACTTAAGGTGGATGTGGGAAGACAGAAGGGTGGATAAAGGGACAGTCTCATGTCAGCAATGCTCTTGTCTGACAGCCCTGCACCACATCACTGCAGTTTATCCCAGATTATTAATAAATCCTTTTCCTGATAATTTTCTGCTTGACCTGGCTTCTTGTGCTGCGTCTGTGTTACCGGGGGGTCTGGGCACCTGCAACTGGGGAAGATGCCATGGGTCACAGGGGCTATATGATCTGAGGGACAGCCATGGCTAGCCAGTGTGTTAAGGACCTGGTGCTGTAGGGATCCTGGTGTGCATGCAAACATCACTAACGAAGCTCACTAGCAAACTTCAAGCTGGACTAGCTGGCAAGTAGGAGAATGAACCCAGATATAAGCCAGTGGCAGGCTAAGGGGACTCAGTGTCTGGGCATGGATTTTAGATGAACTTAAGTCCCTTGGCAATGTTTGAAGGCTCCATGAGTGTGGTGTTCTTATGAAGCTAGAGAGTGTGGGGGCCTGTGTGAACTTCAGTCCTGTTCGGCTGGAAATGAGAGGCAAGATGGGGTTGTGTTGTTGGATTTCCATGAGTGCAGTTGCTGTGTTTGTGTTCACTAGTAAAAGCACTGCTCACTCTGTGTCCGAATGCGTGTTTGTGTATCTGCTGTTTTGGACTAGAGGCTCCACCTAACTCCTGGCTGGACCTGCAAGCCAAAGCAGTGGCAGCTGTATCCATCAGACTAAGATGGGAGAAGCCACTGGTGGTTTTGGTTGTTGCTAAGCTCTCAAGGCCTTTTCTGCTTCTCACCCCACCCCATTAGCAGGTAGACTGGGAGGGCAAAAGAAGTTGGGAGGGCACACAGCCAGGACAGCTGACCCCAGCTGACCAGAGGGACATTCCATGCCATATAATGTCATGCTCAGTACATAAAGCTGGGAGAAGAAGGAAAGGGGGAGGGGGACATTTGGATTTATGGCATTCATCTTCCCAAGTAACTGTTTTGTGCGATGGAGCCCTGCCTTTCTGGAGATGGCTGAACATCTGGCAATGGGAAACAGGGAATGAATTCCTTGTTTTGCTTTGTTTGCGTGTGCAATTTTTTGCTTTACCTATTGAACTTTATCTCAACCCATGAGTTTTATCTTGCTTTTACTCTTCCGATTCTCTCCCATCCCAACCGGGGGGAATACGCCGGCGGCTGCGTGTCCTACCTGCCAGCTGGGATTAAACCAGGACAAAGGCTCAGCCTGAGAGTGCACCCAATTGGGATCTAGCGGCTGGGAAGGTCACCTTGTCCCAACATTGACTGGGTTCCTCTACTCCTTAAAAAATCTTTATGTAACAATGGTAAAATTCCTAGCCAGCTTGTACTTGGTGTTCTTACCTATGTTCTGATGGAAATTCACAACCTTGTGTTCACGTGACCTGTCCTCGCCTACCGACTGGACAGAACTGCTCCTGATGGAAAATAAATTAAAAGTTTTCCTTTGGATTCTTTTGTGCATGCAGCAGAGGTGTCCAAGCACCTTTTCTCCTCTTGGGGAAAAGCTAGTTTCTTAGTTTTTTCTTAAAATGGATAAACCTTTTTTGGCTAGCATTTTTTTGAATCCATTTGGGAACTACAGGGCCTATGAGACTATACTTGAGTTCAGAATAATTTGGAAGACTTGGCATTTCTTAGAGCTTATCTGATGTAAACATAAAAAAAGTTAGTTCTATTCTGAGCTTATGTTTTTATTAAAGTATGGTATATATTAGAAATTGTTTTTCACATAAGTAAAAATTCAGATATGTGAATTTATCTTAACTTTGGAAATAATGACAGTAGAATAATTAGATTATTTTCTAAGAATAAATGTGTGATGTGGTCCAAACTGATTGATTTTTGTGCCACTTGGGTAATCCAAGATTATGATTAGATTATTAAAGAGACTAAATCTGTTCCTACAAGTTTAGTGTGGGAGAGCTATAAACCTGTACTAGGTAAGACTTTTCCTTGCCCTAATGAAAGGATTGTTCTTTAAAATCTTTTCTTAGGCAAGTGAATGAAAACGCCAGAGAATTTTAATTGTTTGGTAATACCTAAGGGTTACTCAAGGGTAATAAAACCCTTACGTATGATTAAATAATTCTTTTTTTTTTTTAAGCTGGGAGCTATTCTGATAAGCTATGTGAGTAAACCGTGCTCATCTGTATATATGAATATTTGTATTTTAATGGAAAAGGCTCTACTGACAGGACCAGTGAGAATGCACGTTGTGACAGAGAACAGAACGCCTCCTAAGACAACAAGGTCTAGAAGAGAGACTCTGTGCCACTGCTGTGTTTGGCTCCCACAAAATGGAACTTGTGAAGCAGATAAAAGGTAGAACCACAGCACCAGGCAGGAGTATTCTTTCTCCTACTTGTGTTATTCATTACTTAGCACTCTCTTGAATCGTATGAGCGGGACTTTGCTTTAGAAAACACATAGAAATAGTGAAATTGGGTGAAGTTTATGCTTTATCTTTTCTAGTAATGATGTGGGTACCGTGACTGCCTCTTCAGCCACCTAGCGATACTCAGGCTTTGCTGCAGGTCTCACAAGTCAGCAGGACTTCCAATATTAGCCCAATATGTATTTCATAACCTGCTATAACAGTGCCACCAAACAAGAGATTAGATCTCTGGTAACATAATTTCACAAAATACAGAAAATGGCATAAACTAGGGCATGATTGCAATTTAAGGGAAATGGTGCAGATAAATCCACTTTAATGGATCTGTTTAGTGTATGCAGAAACCTACGTACTTCATTATTTATTCTTTTTGGATGGCTGCACTTCGTAAGAAGAAATGGAGGACTCTTCTCTGGTTTTGTGGTTCAGTAACATTTGGTGCCCAATCTCTTAGTTTCTCCTAAATAAAGGTAAATAATTGCAGTCCTGGAAAGGTGAGGTCATATTAATAATCAAGGCAATTCAGACTCTTTTCATTTTCTCGGTGCATCTTGTATTTGAGTTAGCTAAATTGTCTCTGAGCAGTATGAAATCCCCAGATGAATTTTCATTTATAGAAAACTGCCAACACAAGTAGGTGAAAAGCTGATGAAGCAGCAGTGAAACCCAGACCAGCCTCTAAGAGCGTTGGTAGGATTGTCCTGTTGAAATAAGGTGATTCCTGTTTTTCTAATAGAAATTATGGAACTACTCCCAAGCAAACATTGGAAAATTCCCCACCAAACAAGCAAACAAAACCCCACTTTTTGTATTAAAAATATAATTTAGATGGCAGTGAGGGTTGGTCTTGGTGAACACTTATATTTATTAAAACATAGATGCTTTGAACTGCTGGAACTTGTCTTCAGACTCCTGGGTGCCCATTCCTTTGACACTTAAGGAAAGATTAGGCTTGGGAGAGTTTTGAAAGGAGGTTCTTCAGTAGTTTTCTCACCTAAAAAGATCCTCTGGCCTGTTAGCCTTGGCTAACAGCCAGGTGCCCACCCAGCCCCTCACTCACTCTCCCTCCCCAGTGGGACAGGGACCAGAAAATAAGGATGAGAGAGCTTGTGGGTGGAGATAAAGACAGGGAGATCACTTACCAGTTACCATTGTGGGCAAAACTGACTTGGCTTGGGGAGAATTACCTTATTGCCAGTTAAAATAAATGTAGGTAGTGAGAAACAAACAAACAAACAAAAAAAGACAAGCACTGAAACACCTTTCCTCTCGGCTGTACCAGACTCGATGTCACTCCCAGCTTCTCCTACCCTGCCGCTATGGAGCTCAGAGGGTTGGGAGGTTGTGGTCACAGTTTCTTGCTGCAGCTCCTTCCCCCTCCTGTTTTTCCTCTGCCCTGGTGTGTGCAGTCAGGACCAGAGTTCCTTCATTAATTTCCATCTGCTCTGGCATGGACTGTCCACGAGCTGCAGTGTGGATATCTGCTCTGCCACGGGTCTGCTGGAGTCAGCTGTGTCCAGCATGGGGTGGCTCCTGGCCTCTTCCCACAGAAACCACCCCTGCAGCACCCCCACTGCCGAAACCTTAACTCCTATGCTCAGCATTGATGCCTTCAGCAGAACAATTCACATAACTGCAGTGCTTAGTGAAGATACTGACATAGAATTCCCAAGGACTAGATTTCTTAGCCTTACTTTTTGATAATTTATTACCATTATTTGTCTGCAGAAAAGCAGTTATGTACAGTGCTGTAGCTATGAGCGGTCACAGCACTTAATTGATCTCTAGCACTTGTTTTTGTCCCATTAGATCAGAAACTTCATATCATCTTGGCTCATACACATGAAGCCAAAATTGCATTATCACGAAATTAAGGGTCTGGAAAGGACTCTAAGAAACCATCAAATATTCACCTCATGTAAAGTGAATTATTTTTTTTTTTTTATGATTCCTGGTGCATGTCTTGCCTAGTTTGTTCTTTAAAACATTCAGAACTTACAAAAAACTTTGGACTTAAATGATTTTTACTATTGAATGTTCATCCCCATGGCAGGGATGATATGATCACTCTCAGGACTTCCTGTAAACGGTATATGCTGCTGTGCAAACACAGTCTGATAAATACTTAATGGTAACCATTACTAAAATTACTTTCTTGCCTGGATTCTTCTTTAGCAAGATTGAAGACGGGCAAAATTCTTCCCCAATGCCTCATCTCCGCTGCTACAATGCAAATGCTTTGTGCTTTGTCCCCTCCTTTACTGCTCACAGGTATGGGGAAATATTTATCATCCCCTTTGTAACAGGTAATTAAAACAATTGAGATCTGTTGTCCTTTATCATCACAATACTACCTAAATAAATGTCACTCTTACACTCTTTTTAATAATGAATGTCCTGCTGGTTAGACTTCTGATCCCTCCTGTCCTGTATGTTCACGTTTCTCCTGTGCTGTGAAACCCCAAACTGGATAGTGCTTGTCAGTGACAAGGGATGAAACTGGAGCACACATCTAGCAACAATGGCATAAAATTAGAAAAAACACCACTTGCAAGAAGGTGACAGAAACTCTGGACAACCAGAGAGAGGGAAGAGGTAGAAAACACCTTTGTAGTGACAAGGGAGCAGGTAATAGGTGATTTGTTCCCAGATTCTTGATTAGTCTATGATTTTCTGAACATCCCTAGTGATTTTTTCAATAATTTAATGATAAATTTAAAAAGTTCCACCCTACTTATTGTGGTACCTTACTGTCATATGACAGTAAATCTTAGAGTTGATTGAGAAAAATTAAATGTGATGATAACTAAAATATCACAAGTCATTCCAAACCCAGAAGTTTTGCACCAAAAGAAATGCAAGAGAACTCAGGATCAAATTTTCAGAAACTTTTGCTGTCCTCTGCTAAAAATATGTACTAACACTCTGTAGATGTCTCAGAAGGGACAAACTTGAACATGCTGGGGACTGCTCTGGTGTAGTTTTATTCATAAATACTGTTTCTCATGTGGTTTTAAAAATAGTTATGGCAGTACAACTCTCCAGATAGTTAGGATAGTACGTCCCCTTCCTCTAGTGACACCAGAGTAGGGGTAATTTATATCAGGGAAGGTTCCCTTTTATCTGTATAACACGGTGTCGTTGTCCCTCCCCCGCCCCCAGATTTGTATCTTTTGAAAGTCTATTTTTCCTTATAGCAATGGGAAAGGAGAGCCACCTTATATGGATATAAAGGGATGGAACTGTTGTCTGTAGGTGACTCTTAATATCCTGGAGACATCTGCCTGCAGATGCAGGAGGCGGTGGTACTGCTGCTCCTGACCGTCCGCAGACTGGTGATGTCTTTCCCACAGCAATTTAGGGAGAAAAAAAAATCACAACAAATTCACTGCATTCCTAATAGCAGCAGTCTTTGCAAGGGAAAGTTAACACCTCTGCATCTGTTGCCTCGATCATTTTTATAGCCTGCCACCAGATGGAGATCTTTTCCCAAAGAAGTCTGCCCATTTTCTGAAGGAAAGCCCAAGGGTAGTCAAAGTTATGTTTCCTTATTTTGTCACCTAAAATCATCCAGTATTAATGACTTGTTACTGGCGTTTTATTAAGAATTATTTTTGATTCATCAGCTGGACTTTGATTTTTAAGGAGAATTTTTGTGACAGAACTGGGAAAGCAGCCTGACATCTCTAGACCTCCCTGTGTAACAAAGTAGGATTTTTTAAAGGTAATGTCACCTTGTGTCTCAGGCTGTAATGTTACACAGAAGCTGAGAAAAGAGGCAAAAATCCCGACACAGTGCATTTGTGTTGAAACTGATCCTTGATCTTAGGAATTTTAATAGGGTAAATGAGCAGGTATGAGCAGTCTCCCAGGCTGAAGATCCTGGAAATGAGTTGAAATGTAGATACCTAACAGGTAGGTAACAGGAACTGTGCCCAATTAATTCAACAGTCTCAATTCATTTGAGTTTTGGTTCACAGCAACTGGCCTTTGTTGCCTCACAAGTAAAAATCATTAGTAGCATCGTAATAGGGTTGAACATCTGGCACCACCCTTACTACAGCGGTGACCGTCTTCTTCTCACCCGGCTGATGGACGTCCCAGATGAGGGAACTCCTGTGTGCTGGGTAATTAGTTAACTTTCTGGTTGATCTCTCTACTGATGTTCGACAGAGCTGTCTGGGCAGCCTGAGGCGTGCCTTTTTGTGGTCAGGATTGTAGATAGTTTTCATGACTGAAGAAACCACTGGACTGATTTCTCCAGAAAAAAAATTCTGAGGAGTTGCTGAAGCCTTTAGCCTCTTCAAAATGTAAATCATCGATGCCATCCATGATCATTGATCAAATATATTTTAAAAAGCATATCTATTTAGATCTAAGTGGCTAACACCGCTCTATCTTCCCGGGTCCTCCAGTTTCTCACTTCCCTGCTGTGTGGGTCAGATGCTTTGCACCCAATTTACATCAATTCCTGGCACTGTTTTTAAAGGAAGCAAGGGGGAACAGTGCGAAGTCTCACTTTCTGCCAACAACAGGAAGCTTATGCTCTTTGAGTCAGGCAGCCTGTTTCAGCCATGCCTTTGGTTGAACTGACAAATTACTGGACTACACATTTCGGTCTTCAACATGGTAGCACTGCTTGGCAAATCCCTGGAAAGGGACGGGAGGTGGGGGGAAAAGCTGTATGCTGCTGCAATTCCCCTTTTCAAAAGAAGCATTTGCTTTAAAGATTAATTCTCAGAGGGAAGAGAGAGGAAATGGTGATAACATCTCTCTCGTGTTCTGGCCTGTGGGCATGAACATGCTGCTACTGAAATCTTGCTGGGGCTGACCACTGGCAGGGTCTCCTGTTGGCATCTAGGACCATGCCATGTAACACGTCCTTCCTGCCTATTGAATGGAGAGAGGTGTCTCTTGGATCTGTACTTAATTTTGGTGTCTAAAGCAACCCAAAGGAGTCTGGGAATTTCCTTAAGTTGAAGAAATTCCAAAAATTCCTATTTTATTTTTTCCCAATACATAACAAAAATTGAAACTAGCATGAGGCTACCTTAAAAAAAAAAATACCCCTTTTCTGAAATATGCATATTTGCAGGAGCTGTTTCCAGGCCCAATTTTTGTAGATGTACATTGTTTTTTTTTTTAATCACTGCAATAAAACTTTTTAGAAAGCTAACTGTAGATGCCAGTGTTTTTTACATCTACCTTTGTTCCTCCCAGTATTTTCCTGATGTGAAGACAGGCTTAGTCTAAAGAAGCCAAGAATGAGCAAAGTGCAATTTTCTGGAGAATTTTTTTTTTTTTTAAATTTTATTGCTGTCCCAATTTATTTTTTTGTATTGTGTAGATTTTCTTTGCCCTCTCCACTGCCACCAAACCTCTCTACATTTGTTTCTTCTAGGTATTTCCTTGCTAGCTACAGGCCAGCAAACCTGCCAAGATGTGCTGTGGGGCTGAGTTTATCCCGCATGAGGAAAGGGGGTGTTGGGAGGTGCATAGGTAAGGCTGGAGGCGGCAGGTAAGTGCCCCTGGGGTGTGTGTGTGATGGCTAAGGGCTGGGTCTGGGGCACTGCCTGCTCTCCTTCTGTGTCCTCCTCTGCCTTTGCTGCCACTTGGACACTTGGGGAGCTTCAGGCTGGAGATGCTGGGTGCAGGGCTGTGGGTGAAGTGTTGTCAGGAGGCCGTGGTGATGGGGGAGCTTAGAAAGCAAGACCCAGCTAGCTTATCTGTGATAAAGCATTTATTCTGCTTTTCTGGAGAAAAAAAGCTCCAAGGATGACCGCAGAAAAGACTGAGAAAGACAGGCTGTGTGACTTCCTGTGTTTGGGTGGTGTGAAACAGCAAGGGATGTGGCACTCTGTCCCTGCATGCCTTTTGGAGAGAGCTCTGCTGAGAGCTGCTGAATGGCCCCAGCATCTCTCTTCCCACTGCCCTGGCACCTTTGCCTCATTTGAGATCAGTGCAACCTAGGGTTCGGGAAGAAGCAAGGCACTGATATAATATCCGTAATATAAAATCGTGTAGGCTTCCAGAGGTTTGGTGGCAAATGTAGCCAGCAGAGTAAGATGTGGAAAGGATGGGGTTTTGACTCAAATATTTCTCCAAATGCAAAGGAAATTAGGCAAGCAGTTTATTTAGGAGAAGCAGAACCAAAAGGAAAGCTCTGAGCTTTCCCCCTCTGCACATGCTGTTTCTCCAGAGAAGCTGTGGTGATCCTGCAAAATTTGACAAGGAGGGTGTAACAAGTCCTTCCCTATTTTCTGGAAATCCCACCCTCTTTCCACAGCTTATCTGAAGTTTCTATTTTGCACGTTGGTATTTGTGCAAAGTTTCCAGTGAGCCTTCTGTTTTCTGCTGCTAATTATCCTGCTAACTAAAGCCAGCATTGGGTGCTTTTTCTTTAGAGCGTAATATTTTCATGTGGCTATTGCCCTGTCGGTTTTTGTTTTGGTTTGGGTTTTTTTTTTTTTTAATTTTTCCTGAGATAGTTGAGAGGGTAAATAGAGTGATTTTGTATTGTGCTTTGCAGTGCTGTGCATCAGGCAGCAAAACCCTTTCCCAATATTGTTTTCTTTTCCTTGCATCATTTAAAGACATTCACAAGGCAAAGGCTTCAACAACTGATTGTGGAAAGGATTATGTGTCTTTGTATGTTTGGCCAAAATATTCTGTGTATTTAGGTCATGTAAGAAGTGGAAGGAAAACTGGCAACTGTTGATTAAAAATGTATAGATTATTAAATATTTTGAATTAGACACACGTATATGTTTATATATATATGTATTATAGCGATGTATAATACACCCACACACTTTGATGTAATCTAAAACCCTGAATATGAATTCTTAGATTTGTAGCCTTTTTACAGCATTTAGGAGTTAGTGCGAGGGTCTGCAAATACAGATTCTTGAGTTTACGACCCACTGAAGAGGAAGCCTCACCTGTGGCTGGAGAATAACTAAGTGTTGATAGACCTGGCTACCAACCTTCATTTTGTCCAAAACTTATGGCATGATCTTGCGTAAGGAATTTATGGGTCTTTTTGTGCTACTCTTGCTCTTTCAGGGAGGGGAAAGGATGTAATAGATTCACAGCAGCGCTCTTCTTGAGCAGCTTGTCAGAAATTGTACCTTGGATTTCAGAAACTGTAACGTAAATTTAAAGGTAATAGGATGGAATTATATTCATTTTTAGTTCAGAGTTATTAAAGAGAATTCCACTTATTGCAATCTCACCCCCCACCCCCAAGTCTCCTCCTGAATTTGAAACAGAAATGGATATTCTCCAGAACTGTGTGTATCCAGAGACTGGGATATTAAGAAAAAAGCCAATTTTTTAACATTAATGACAACATGAAAAGGATTGTTAAAAAGGATTTACACTACGTGATTCTCTGCTTTGTCAGGTACTGAAGAAAAAGGGAAGCCTGAGTGCACAGCAAGAACACCTGCACTGGCTGGTTGGATTTGGGGGGACAAAAGGGGAAGTCGCTAAAATCCAAACAAAAAATAGTTTTAGCTCACAAACTGATTTTGTGTTTAAGGATAATCAAGAGAAGAGGCCAACTCTTTCACTTTATAAAAGACATGCAACTCTTAAGAATGGCAGTATAATATTTTTCCTGAAACACTCAGGTCTTGGCTTTTTTTAATTCTGTGGTAATAACCCTTGTGGTAGAGAGTAATTTCTTCACTGTCGCACTTGATGTGTTAATTTTTCCACCCAATCTTCTACCACCCTTCATTTCCCCTCTGGTCTTCCTATCACTTCTGGTACATTTGCCCCTGCCTCCGATGACCAAATTGTGATTCAGCCATCGAGAACTATTTAATGAAGTTCAGGCAGATGCCTGTAGATGCCTTCTCCTGGTTTGGGCTTTGGAATTTTGTTAAAAATCTTTAATTTTAGACCCCTTGGCCTATTAATACTTGCATTTTGTTGTCTTGCTGAAACCACCCTATCTTTTCTTTTTGTGTATTTCTACTCTCTCAGCTGGTCAGGGACCAGTCTTTGTTTAAGGGTCAGTTAAATGCAAAGTAGCTGTGACTTGGGGAGCAGCCGTGTGCTGTACGTGTGTGAGCAGCAGGGGCTGTAATTCCCATGTATTCTTCAGCAGCTCAATTATTTCCACTCAGGTTTACTCTGGTTACTGCAGTAGGAGTTCTCCTGTCATGGATGACCATGGTATCGGCGTCAGACCTTAGGAAACTGACTTGTGTCTCAGCTTACATTTACAAAGGGATAGCGAGACAGATGTTGCCAAAGCAGAAGTAATCATTCTAATTTGTACCAATATTTAATGAGTCCAAAAAAGCCCCTACGTACATGTGTGTGTTAAGTGCGTTTCCCATGTGCATTTGCTAGACTATGCAAATAAAATACTATATATATAATTAGTCTAGAACTAAGTGGCTGGATGCAATGCAAAAATAAAGACTTTGTGAATGTTTCAGAGTAGGACTTCTGAGGTGGGGAGGTAAATTGCACACGTGCTGTGCTAAAAAACCAAAAAAAGTAAAAGTCACATAACAATGCATCTATTAGTGCCTGCAGATGTGTGTTTTCAGCCAGTATTTATCCCCTCTTCTTTTTCTCCAACGTGATCAAGAATGAGCCTATATTCTCTGCCATGGCTACACGCAGGAACCTCCCTGAGATTATAAATGTACCTTTTCATACACTACAACTATCAGTGAAACAAAACTGGAGCGTTTGAATCCAGATTTGAACCTCCCTAAATGTTAAGAGCTCTTGGGATCTCTGTTTTCATTTACATGATGTGTTAAGGCTACAGTATATCTACTCCTCGTCAATGCAAGAGGAACGCTGTAAAGTCAAAGCTGTAGTTGAAAAGACACTGCTCTGGCCTTTGAAACAACATAGGGAGGAATAGAAATAAAGAAACACCTCCTTTACTTGTGATACCTCATAGCTACATCTTAAACTCCCCGGGGGAGGAGAGATGCTGGCTTCATCTGGGGCTTTTGGCTCTGCTCATGGTTGCGATGGGCTTACAAAGGGCATTAGCCCAGGATTGTAGAGCACCCCTCTCCAGGCTCAGGGAACGTGCATGGAAGTAGAGGATACTAGTTCAGGCTTGGTTTTACTGGCTGTTGACAGGATGATGTGAACTTTGTGGACTTGAAATTGAAAGTAAGAGCCCACTGAAATTAGTCACTAAAATTTTAAGTGACTGAAGAGAGATCAGGGTTTTGACCCTGAAAGCTTCAGCAGAGACCCGCCGAGTCCCGCCCTGCCGCCATCACGGGCTTCCCTACAAGAGAACTGAGGGCGACCTCAGGCAAACAGCGGGTTCAAAAATTAAATTTAATCTGGTCGACCATTGAGTGGGAAACAAGAAGTGAAAACTGTCAACTGTGCCCAGATCCATTCAGATCACTTCTAGGGACAGTTTTGATACCAATTTATCCTTGTTATGCAAATTTCCTCACCAACCGGCTGGTTCCCAGTTATGCATGGGGAGAAGCGGTGGCCACATCTGCTTCCCGTTTTGCCGTTTCAGAGACGAGCCATCTGTTTGGCCTCATCCCGAACAGCCTGCTCGCTGCTGATTAACTTCCTCACCCTGCCAGCCCCAGGCTCACTGTCTGCTGCAAGGTGTAGATTTTTTTTCTCTTTTCTTTCTTTTTTTTTTTTTTTTTTTTTTCCCTTCTCTAACTGCTTATAAACCAGAACCTTCACTTCTTCTCTCCCAAGGGACAGGAAGGCGTTGGTTTGTGTGATTTGCAGCCGCCACCGGTGGCAGCAACAGCAGCAGCTGCCCTCTATCACTCACACGTTTCATACGTGTGGTCGGGACAGATAAACCAGGAATTGTTCCATGTCCTGGGACGGGCTTTAAAGCAGCAAGACCTTACCTTAAATGAAAACAAATAAATAAATAAATAGACTAATGTAACTAACGGGACTGCTGCTCAATGCCGCAAAGGTCTCGCTGCAGTTAACTTGGATCTGTTCATTTAGCAAGAGGGGGGGTTTCAACAGCGCTCGTTGCATCCTTTATTTTGTTTAAATGTGATGAACTCTTGCCGTCTGAAGCCCACCTTTTTGTATTTCTTGCTCCCATCTATCCTGTTTTCAGTGAAATTCTGCAAATTTTTGGCCCCCCTCTTTTCCGAATGCCCACCTTTTTCCGAATCCACCTGGCAACGGCAGCGGGATTTCGGAAATGCTGCATGTCTGCAACTGCCAGTGACTTTCATGAGAACTGCACATACAGCAGCCCTGAAAATTCCAAGTCTGTGTAACCCAAAAAAACCAAAAAGATGCATCACAAAAATTAAAATTAGGAAATGGGGATAATGGGGCTTCCTGCTAAGATTAAGAATTCTGTTGCCTTCCACAGCCCAGGCCTAGGAGATTTTTGTCTTTCACGATGCCTTTGGACCAGAATTTATTCTCATGCACCATTTTCCTTCCAGACAAGACCATGTTTCTTGATGGTGGACACAGACTGGCTGGCCCGTAGGGAAGGATGCCCTGGGGCTCTGACCCACAAGACAAGCAGGAACAGGTTTTTCCAAAGTCAAACATTTTGGTTTTCTAGTTGCAACATTTTCAGCTTTCAAATTGCTGCTGCTGGAACGTGAAGCTTTCAGAGAAAGCTCCTCCTTCATTTGTGGCCATCTCACAAGCTGACAGAACCAGTGCAATGTCCTCTGTCGTGTGGCAAAGTCTGGAGAGTTTCTAACCCTGGCCTCGCCCCACCGCCCCCCTCCTCAAAATAGGAAATTATTACATTATCAGATCTGCACACTCCAAGTCCAGTTCCTGGTTCTCATTTTGATGTCTTCTAAAAGAATCTTGTACACTTCAGTGTGTTTCTTGATTTTGAAAAACTGCCTGGGAACTGTTGGCTGCTGAGCACATTTTGATAGTGTTTTGGTGTTGAGATGCTCGTACATGGATTGAGAAGCCTGTCTGGGGGCTCGAGCCTGAAAATACTCATCCCTGGTAGGCGTGTGTTTGTGTGTGTGCAACAGTTGGTATCTCTGCACCTACAGCAGCTTCTGATGTAATTCACTGCAACTGTGAGAGCAGGAAAAAGATAGAAATACAACGAATTGAAAGAAAGTCTTTGAAATGTAATCGGCACCCAGACTAGAGTTTTAGCCACACAAACTTTCATTTGTATCTGTGAATGTCTCTGCTGAAGCTCAAGGGTTTATTAACATTGATTAAGAATATCACATTCCATCTATTTTTGTGATGATTATTATCATTTAACAAACTGTGTTTACTTTGCAGGAGAGTCACCCCCTGAAACAGAAATTTTTAGATAATTTCAGTTATTTACAACTAGCTATTAGGGTGAACAAAAGAATTAGGATGTTAAAAGGTCCCTTCTTAAAGTAAAGTAGTCATAGTTTTTGATGAAAACCTATGAAAGGAACTTAAGGAAAATCTAGATTTTGAGAACCTGTGGAAGAATTGATTGCAGTACCAGTAGAGTTTGCTTGTGGGGTTTGTTGTTGTTGTTGTTTTTTCAATCTCATATTCATAATAATACAGTTTTACAAATGGAAATATTTCTGAAACTTTATAAATGGTGCTTTTTCTAAGCAAAACAGTGATTCTTGTTTGCATTAAATATGCCATGTCAAATTTACTGTGCTGGAATCTGAAGGAAACGGGGACACCTGCAGAGAAATCACCTTTGTTATGGCAAATAGTAGAAACAATTTCTCAGTGTTTTATTCTGAATTACCACGACTCTACATGCAGAAGTAATTGTGTTCTGTAATGACTTAGGCTGGCTGGTGGGAGGGAAGGGCAAACGGAGAGGGCTGGAGAGGAAACAGCCATCTCAAAGTCAGCGGCTGGAAGCAGCTGTGTGAGTGTTATTGGCCAGGGACACTCTCAGGACAGGAGGTAACCACAGCAGGACTTGCTCTTCAGCTGGAGCTGGCGTAGCAAGGCAGCTTCACGGAGCTGGANTCACCCTCAAGGAGAGGGACAGAAATATTCTGGGGTTGGGTTCTTGTTTTTTTACCATGGTCTCGTGTCTTCAAAGATACATCTCACTTTGCAGACATAATTGAGTAACGTTTCAAATTTTTATGAAATTTCCTTGTTTTTTTTTTTTTNAAAGAATTAGGATGTTAAAAGGTCCCTTCTTAAAGTAAAGTAGTCATAGTTTTTGATGAAAACCTATGAAAGGAACTTAAGGAAAATCTAGATTTTGAGAACCTGTGGAAGAATTGATTGCAGTACCAGTAGAGTTTGCTTGTGGGGTTTGTTGTTGTTGTTGTTTTTTCAATCTCATATTCATAATAATACAGTTTTACAAATGGAAATATTTCTGAAACTTTATAAATGGTGCTTTTTCTAAGCAAAACAGTGATTCTTGTTTGCATTAAATATGCCATGTCAAATTTACTGTGCTGGAATCTGAAGGAAACGGGGACACCTGCAGAGAAATCACCTTTGTTATGGCAAATAGTAGAAACAATTTCTCAGTGTTTTATTCTGAATTACCACGACTCTACATGCAGAAGTAATTGTGTTCTGTAATGACTTAGGCTGGCTGGTGGGAGGGAAGGGCAAATGGAGAGGGCTGGAGAGGAAACAGCCATCTCAAAGTCAGCGGCTGGAAGCAGCTGTGTGAGTGTTATTGGCCAGGGACACTCTCAGGACAGGAGGTAACCACAGCAGGACTTGCTCTTCAGCTGGAGCTGGCGTAGCAAGGCAGCTTCACGGAGCTGGAGAGTGCAGGGCGACGGACACAGCAGATGATGGCTTTTTTTGGCCACAGACGATGGGTGGCGAGGACAGCAAGGATGAACTCCCCACGACGGGGGCTGTAGGTGGGGCAGCAGGGGCTGAGGCCCTGTGGGATGCTCAGCGCTCCCTCCCCGCCCATGGTGCCTCTACCTGCATCTCACCGTCCCTTGCCCACACACACACATGCACACACAGNAGTGTGTAAATACAACTTCTGTTAGAAAAGGCAATATCTGGGGAAGGGCTGGGAAGCAGTTATATTTTACCTTTTTAAAACAGATATAAACTTAAAACTATTCACCGTATTTATTCATTCTAGGGTTCAGCAAAACCATATCAGGGTATTGCACCACAGGAAAGAAATCAAAAAAAAAGAAGAGAAAAAAGGAGATTACACTAAACTAGTTTTCTGAGGGCACACACATACAACAGCCTATTTTCATGCCATCCTTGCATATGTTCATAAATAAAATTATTGAAACGCTTGTTGCTAAACAAATTGAGGATGATTTTGTGCAAAAAAGAAAAAAAAAAGTCCACCAAAAAACCCCCAAACCTAAAAAGCCTCTTTGTGACCAGGGGATGCAGTTTGCTCCTGCCTTTAGACTATGCCCTCCGATACACTGTGTTTTAATATGCTTACTTATACTACTGTACTGTTTAATATACAACATCAACATCTTCTCTTATAGTATAAATAAGGAAACTCCAGACCCAGGAAACAACCCCACCAGGACTGACAGGGCATCATCATGTCATATGAGCCTTTTTAGATATATATACACACACACATACATATGTATATAAAATATTTAAGCTACACAAGACCAGGGGTGGGACATGGGCACGTCGGCAAGACAAGCAGCACAGAAACTCACACAGGGGTGTGTGTGCACAGAGATGTTGCAGAGGTGATGAACCTGCCCGGTAACCAGAAATCACATTTAAAAGCCAAATTAAAGGCAGCCTGAAACGCCACTGGAACTAGACTTCTTTACATGGTTAATGACCACGGCTTTAGTTGCGGTGAATTTTCAATAAAAGCAAAGAAACAAAACCACCTGACTAAGCTGCTGCCTCCCCTCCCACCCCACCCTTTGTAATTTGGGGTGCCTTAAAATGAAGGGTTAAAAAAAAAACAAAACCCAACACGGCACGGGATGAATAGTGGCCTGTATCTAAGAGCTGCAGGAAAGAGGTGTAAGAGCAGTAAAAGCAGAAATTTTCTGTACAACCAATATCTGACCGTGGACAGGACATTGAAGCGGGGCTGGGAAATTACTTCATCCCTTCTTGGTTGGTATCAATGGAAAGCGAAGAAGGGTAAAACCAGCTGAGTGTTCCCCTTACCAGCTATGAAAAAATGAACCCATTTTAACTTTAAAACAGAAAAAAGAAGATCATGTCCACCTCCTCCCTTGAAGATTCCTCTTCCGGTCATTCCTAT
Organism: Nycticryphes semicollaris; assembly: GCA_013400055.1. Classification (NCBI taxonomy): domain Eukaryota; kingdom Metazoa; phylum Chordata; class Aves; order Charadriiformes; family Rostratulidae; genus Nycticryphes; species Nycticryphes semicollaris. The sequence continues at coordinate 511,785 of VXBJ01003851.1, forward strand.
ACAAAATACTTAACTGGTGATACCTCGGTGGCACGTACAGTCTGTCTTGAGGCTGAATGTGTGGCAGGCATTGGGGATAAAACCGTAGCCATGGCAGGACTGTGCCCACCCCCTGCACAGTCCCTCAGGCTGGAAGGTGACAAGCAGTAACTGCTCTTGAGACAACCGAGTTATAACGTGGGAGTTGGGGACATCACTTTTGGGCCTGTGGTTTCCACTACTCATGTTCTGGGGTGGGTCATGGGCCACCCTGTACATACGAGCCTACAGAACACGCACTGGTGACTGGATTTCACTGCTGTGGGTTACGTGCATCAGCCCATTGACATTCGTACACAGCATTCACACTTGGCAAAGTGACTAAATAGGCACACAAGCACGCACTTTCAGTGTCAAAACACTGTGCCCAGGTGGCACGTGACGTAAGTTCCTTTCTTACAGCTGCCATGAAAAGTTAAGATGCGAGATTGAAAAAGCACATACTTGTAATTCACTATTTCATCAGTATCTTTCCTCTAACTTCGGTGTTGTTGCTCTTGACTTACACCTGCAAAAGTGAAAGCAGAAGAAGGAACTCTGTGTGCCTGTAATAGTAAGTGTATATAGGAAATATGTATCAGACATAACTACGCACATCAGGCTGAACTGGCCTAGCTACAAGCATTCATGGTGCCATCAAATCTCTTTTGTAATGAATCCATGTGCTTGCATGCACTTGTGAACAGAGAATGTGTTACTGTAGGACAAGACTGCTAGTCTTGGTGGTGATATGATTGGATTTATTGGAGAATATCCATTTCTTATGCAGAGTGGAAGTATTTATACATTAAGTTAATAAGATGGGTTATTTTTACAAATGTTGCCCAGGAAGTATTGCAGCACCGATGGCAGGTTTTTATGCAGCTGCAAGAATTTCTTTTTTGCCCAGTCTTAAAGTACGAGGGTGTCCAGGGAGAGGAATGAACTATTTGGAAGAGGAAGTTAAGGAGATGATATTTTAAAGAATATTTTTTTAATATCAGCTGTTTTGGGGATTCAAAATCTATTCTTCATAGAAGTTTTTATTCTAAGTGAAGTTAAAGTATCTGCAGTGGAACCTGCCATGGAGTAAGCTCTTCATGGATTTTGCTCCACTCTGCAAAGTGCTGCAGTCTCTGGTCTCCATTCAAGAAAGAACCCTTTTTTTTTTTTTTAATCTTAAGATTAGTTCCACTGAAGTAAAAATCCTTGAAGCACGTGGTGAAAAGATTTGTTGAATAGGACACCAGGGTTCCCAGCACCTTGGCGGGCTTGGTCCCACATTGAAGAGCAAGTGCCAGGAGAAAGGAAGAAGGCTACAGATTACGACTGGCTGGTTTAATTCAGCTCCGTGCTTTCAAAATTGCTAGAAGTGCAATACTTACAAGCAGAGTCACAAAATCTACAAGAGGACATCTTCTGTGCAAGCAAAACGGGATTGTTTTTTCATATGTAAGAGAGGGACATTTGGTTATTTTCCAGACAGTTTAAAAAGAAGAAAAATGTGCATAAGGAGACTTTCCTCACATGTATTTCTAGCTAGTGCTTTTCTCAACTGTACATCATACTTTTCTAAATAACTAAAACTTAAAAAAGAAGGAAAAAGAATTAAAAACATCATAACTTGTTTATGCAGAGAGAAAAGGGGCTTTTCTTAACGAAAATTGGGGTTTTATTGGACAGGGAGGGAAAACATTTATTCAAAGAAGAGCCAACCATATCCTTAGTCTATACATTAAATGCAATTCATACTTCACAGAGTATATTACAAGGGTGTGTTTTATCTCTTTCACATACCTGCTCGCCTGCCTAGTGACACAACCAAGGCATGCTGTGATGTCAATACCAGCAGCACCCTTGCTGGTGGAAACGTTCTACTTTTTACCACCAAAGCAACTCAGGACCCTCTGACTGGGAGTCCCGTCCCACCCCGGCTGCCTGTGAAGTCTTCTGGCTTGGGCCACTCCATCTTTAGCCAAGTTTAATCTTCCCAAAAGAGTCCGATAATACCAGGAGGTCAAAATACATACATCTGGTGTACAAACCCTGTGCTTAGGGTGTTAAGAGAGAAAGTTTGGCCATTCCTGCCTGTCCCATCCTCATCCACGTGGTGCATCCTGTGCATGGTTAACAGTTTTGGCAAGGGAGGTTTGCAAGAAGCATCAGTTAAGGGAAGGGCTTTCAGCTATATGTGACTACAAAAGCTCCTACTTACATTACTAAAGGTTTTTGGTGATCAAACATTTTCAGTAAAAACTTCAGTACTCATTTTAGAAAACGGAGTTGCAATGCATGCTACCAAAATGAAAAACCTTTTCTTGTGGGAGAAGATCTCTGAACTTTTGATTCTCTTGTTACTTTTACTGTCCAGCTGACATGTGCTTTGTTGCTGGCATGGCTCGTGCAGCTCCGGTAACACAGTTGTTGAGGCTCGATCTGTGCCGGAGGAGTTTTAACTCATGTGGAAACGGTGCTCCCCTCGAGTTATGTGGGAAGAGAATTCGTACCTGTCCTGGCTGTGGTAGCCACACATGTTGCATTCAAAAGGATCGCGGAACCCGTGGCAGCCCATATGGATCGTATACATCACGTGATCCAGGAAAAGGACTCGACAGTGTTCGCACTTGTAAACTTTCACTTGCTCCCCATTGCTGCTGATCACTTTGAAAGCATCCTGGGAATTGTCAGTACCTGCCCTCAAGACATCATATTGCCTGTTTTCTTCTTTTATAGAGATGCCATTTCTTGCATGGGGACCTATGTGGTTTGTCAGGTAAATTAAACCACTGCGCTCCTCGTTATTGCTCTCTGTATCTGTTGAGTCTTGGCAGCTGTTGCTGGGAGAGGCGTCTCGTTCGGAGGAGACAGATTTGGCTTTGGAAAGCAGCAACAAGTTCTCCACTGCGCTGTCCTGAGCTGTATGGTTGGAGCGAGCCTGATTGTCCCCGAGAGATTTGTGGAGCTGATACATGGGGCTGATGACGGGCACCACCTCAGAACCACCTGGTGGTGTCTGGACAAGGGGACGCAAGGATTCTGCCCCCAGGTAACTGATGGCGTTATTAATGGCCTGGTCTATAACATGCGTCTGCATTATCTCATTCTCCTTCTCATAGTTGGTGGTGGCATCGTATGGAAGATCGGGCAGACATTTCTCACCTGCAGTGAAAAAGTCAGGAGTCAGAAGGTTGATTTCGACATAATTAAGGAACCAAACATCATGGATTAATAAAAAAGAAACATCGAAGAAAAGAGTTGATGAAATCCACCTCTGAAATTCATCTGAGGTATTCACAGTTCTTTAATACAGCTGGTCAGAAAAATGGTTGATTGGTGTTTTGTTTTGTTTATTTTTTAACCAGCAAGATAATTTGAGGTCTTTGGAAAAGCAAATGAATGAAAGCAGATTCTGGAAATAATTATATGGGGACATGTGGGAGCTACAGATCAAATGCTTCATCCTCTCTTTCACCTTTCTAACTGGACTCCCTCATCAGCCTCCCACAGCAGGCTGCAGCATGCCTTTGTGTTAGTGAAGACAGGGTACCAGCGCAGTTACAGTGAGCCTGGCTTTCATGTTTCAGGGCATGAAGCAAGGTATCAATATTTTTTTCCCTAAAATATTATAATTTTAGATGGGAAATTTTATCTTTTCATTTTAGACCTTCAGTTCCTTACAAATAAACCACATCAGCAATGTGGTCATTTTGCAGAAAAATCAACAAAAGCTTAACTTTTCACATTGCCACCCCCCAACACACCTTGCTTTGTAAATAAACCATGTTAGAGACATTACCAGAAGCTACTCACGTTCCTAGAAATTTTGTGTCAAAAAGTTACCGTCTACAGGAGCAGCCAAGAACCATGGAAAAAATTTAACTGCATTTGAAGCTGAATATATGTTTTTCTACGAGGTGAAAAGCCCTATATAGAGCAAAATTACTTTTTACTTGCAACTTTGACTTAGATTTGGGATGCCAAAAGTCAGTGATGGACTTTTAATTTTTTTTTTTTTAAATCAGACTGCAGTAACGTATCTCTGGCTGGATACCCTAATATTGAACCCAAAGTTTCACTACGGTTTCTCAAAATTCCTGGACAGTTATATCTAAGCAAAACATAGAAGGTAAAAGTTAGGAGGGGGATGAACTATCTAAAAGCACAGACACCGATTTTATGAACCTGAACAGTTTTCTCCAACAGTGTAAACCATCACTGATATTATCAGACTCCTAATAAATTTGTGCAAATGCAAAAGGGTAAAAAATTCCCACCGATTCGTAGGGACTACCAGTAACACATTGTTGACACTCTGGATGGATTTTCTAGCCCTGCAGATCTTGGGAAATTCATTGAAAGCCACAAACATCTCTGTGAGGTGCTGTCACCATTTTCTAATCAACATGACGTTTGCTGGAAGGCCTTGGAAAGTCCTAATTTGACTAAAAGAAATGCTAGTAGGCGCATAGAAAATTTACCAGAAGATCTGCAAATCAATTTATCACCAGTTTCCCACCCAGCTTCTACTCAAATTCACTATTCAAAGTCAGTGGGGAGGCCGGAAAACTTCTAGCAAGACTCTATTGCAATGATGGGGCTGAAGTGTAGAAAGCCCTGCTGTCTACATTTCCCACAAGGTATGGTTTCATACCAGTTTGTCCATGCTCTGCAAGTGAAGAAACATTGTGTAAGTTCCTACAGGGGATGTAGGGTACAGACACCTTCTAGCTGCGCTGCACAAGCTTCTACTTCCTCATCTTTCCTTTCCCTGTTATTCTGCCAATTTGAGCACCCTTCTACTGGGGTGCATTTTATATTTTTCAGATTTGCCCATTCTAATGCTATAGTTTCCAGGCCAAGTTTGAGGCTTAAAAGACTGTGAAAACACTCTTGAATGAGATATAGAGAAACTATCCTGATATAAATGCATACCCGTAACCCAAGGAGGAAAAAAAGAGGTCAAAATAGTTTGTGTTCCATGTACACTGCGCATCATTGAAAAGTTGGACTGGTCTTCATTATACACAAAATTCTGGGCATCCGGAAGGTATGATTTTAACAGTTGTTTCTTGGGTAATATTTGCTTTATGTAGCATGGTCAGTTGGTAGGTGGACTGAGAGGATCAAGTGCTCATAAGAAAAATCTGATTCCAAGCAGAATTGTCTAAAACAGACGCAAACTTGAGGTAGGCAGGTATCATTTCTATATCTGGGCAGCGCAGATAATACTCGCACTCATTAAAAATAATAGCTCATTTCTGTGGTTATTAGAGCATAAGTAAATTAAACTGCTAATGGTTTGATGCACTTCAAGCTTTGCATTGCTCAGGGTTCTGCAGCAGGTACCTAAATAGTAAAAACGCACTCAGTGCACATGGGCATTTTTTAGTCGTCTTCATTTTTTTGTAAACCCCTCTCTTTTCTTTGTTGCCTGTTGTTTTAAATGGTGTCAACCTCACCTGCAGTTTCTCACTCTAGTTTAGATGGCCCGGTTCTGCTCTCAGGTCTGGGAGCTATTCCAGTTTGGAATGGAGAATTTTACAGATAATGGGCTTAATTTGGTGAACAGTCTTACTTTTGAAAGGTAATGAATTTAGCCTTGAGAACGAGTGGAGCAGCAGACAGTCTCTCCCTTATGCAAAGAATGCCATTTGCTCCTTCTCCCTGGAATTCAGCACGGGGATTGGGATGACATGGTAATCTACAGGAGCAATAAACATGTTTTATTACCCAAAAGCTCTCCTGACCAGCTGGCCGAGCCTTGTATTAATCAGGAATTTACCTATTACATGAAGCAGCAGGTGAGGATTGGAAAGGAAAGGATTTAGGGGCATTTTCTTGTCAGAAAAGGTCATTCTTTTGAAGATTAGCAAATTTCCATAAATATCTGCTGTCAGTAGGTTGTCTGTCTACATCTCACCCTGAATAAGAAACTGTCAGGAAATGCTGCCCTCCTAAACCTTATAGCTATTCTCAGGGTGAAAAAGAGAGAGAAAAAATTAGTCCACACCCGTAGATACATCACATATAGGATACTGGCTAGTACCTTTGAAATTTTAACAATTCTGGTCTTCCTGGAGCTTTCACAGAGTTAGCATTTTGCATAATGTAATCAGTTATTGGAGTGTCTGAATGAATCAGGTTTGCCTCATATAGCTGAAACATTCTTGGTAACTACCTTTACCACTTTTGCACTTAAGCACAAGCATTAGCTTTTCTTATCCTTGACTACTTCCCGGAGTTGTTGCCTTTGAAATTGAGGATGTTCTTGGACTTTAATTTTGAACCTTTTGTTGTACCTCCTGATGTAGCTGAGATTCCCCTTTCCTTGTCTCAGAAATACTAATTTTCCTTTCACCCTTGTGAGCTCATTGAATAACATATATTTGGAATTTCTGTCCCATAAACTGGTCTTTTTTGCCTTGACTTTTGACTGAAGACCTTCTTAATGTGTGTGTTTTTCCAAAGACTTCAGTTTTCTGTGATTGTCTCCTACAGACTAATACTGTAAATGAATGTGCAGAGAATTATAAAATAACCTAACTAGATAAGAGCATATGTTATCCTCTGATCTCTCATGTTTTTATTAATTTAAGGCTAACTCTACGTAGCTGACAAAATATTGTCTGTGGGTCTCATTACTACGGAACTGATTTAACTGCTGCTTGGTACAGGCTCACCAAACAGAACAATACAGGTGTAGCCTCCATTTTTTCCTTGTTAAGACAAAAACATGCCTCATGGTGCAAATGAACATGAAGTTTTTGCATCATTTACAAAATGTACCAAATGGTGTTTACATTTACGTCTTGTTCTCACACTTATGTATTTTTATTTCCGTGACCATTTTGGGCTGTAAAAGTATACAGAATTTACAAAAGAGGTGAAGAATGTTATCCAGCCTGTGCTCAACTATTCACCAGTGCTTTCACAGACACCAATATGCCCAGATCTGGATGTCATCCAAGATATTAATAAAATAACCCTGAAAGCGTGGTCAAATGCTTTTCCAATAGGAAAGTTTTATTCCTATCTTTAGGTTCTTAAGGCAACTTCAAAAGCCTGTCCAGATCTTTTAAAGATCTGTCTCATAAGCATTAGAAAAAGACAGGAAAAAGACTTAAACTAAATCTCCAGATGTGGAAAATTAAACATGCAGAAGTGTATGCTGGAGAAGTTTGGTTGTACTTTGTTCCCCCAATATATCACTGCTTCTATAGAAACAGATATTGCTGATTTAGTAAAACAAGTAAAATCATAAAGCAAAAGTATAAATCCTGTGAGGTACTTCTTGGGGGTTTGTTTTGTTTTATTTTTTTAGGAGACAGCAAACGTTTAACTCTTACCAACAAATTTCTGAGGCATAGAGCTCTTACGTTTGGCGACGTTACTTGCTAGTCTATCCAGCACGAGGGATCTTTCTGACCCTATCTTGCACAGGTCTTCAGCCATTTCACTCTGGTTAGTTTCCTCTTTTATGACTGAAATCAAATGACATCAGAAGGGTTAGGCATGCTTGTTCCATTTTAATGGAACTATTGTCTTCAGGTTATCGTTTCTCGGCTAATGTCTTGGAGCTCCCAACCAGGAGCTCACCACTGCAGATACAGGACGATTCTGACTCCTGGTAACAAAATCCCTCACGCTGATGAATCTATGGACACGTTTCTGCTTCCCTCGTTTAGGATACCAAAATGAGATTGAAACTGCGCAGTGTCTGCCTGTAGGTTAGATAATCTCTCCACCCTTGTTCTACAGCCACTCTGCATTTCCATGAATAAATCACATCCTAACTTCACATTGGATGTGAAGCAGTTCATCTTTTCACCCTCCCGCTGTCACCCACACCCGTCCCTCTGCACCTCTCCCAGTGGGACTGCCCATACGGACCATTGCTTCTTTAGCAGGAACACTGGACAAACTGCTCAACTCTGGGAGCAGAAGATGTATTTGCAAATGCACCAACCCTTCTCCCCTTTCCCCCTAGTAAATATTGCTACACTTTCTTAATGCAAATTTAGACTTTAAATGGCAATTTAACCTAAGTTGCTAAAGTCACATTTATGGTGGGGAACTGATTTCCAGCACTCGGAGGTGTTTCCCAACTTCCTGTTGCTGCTGAGACACTGTAGGATTAGAAAGGAGCTAAGCTGCGAGGCTCTAGGAAGGGGAGACTATTTCACTACATTTCCCTTCAGCATTTTTCTGCCGAAACAGAAAGGATATATGAAAATGCACTGTCAAAACAACGACTATCAAAAACTTTTGGAAAGGTATTTTTGACTTCCAGCATCTAAAGGAAAGTGATATGGAGTGAGACCACAGCACAACTGGGTTTGTTTTTTTGGGTTTTTTTTTTTTTTTTCAAGGGGGTTCAGAGACTGGAGAGAAAAGTTAATTTTACTTTTACCTGCTACTAGGATAGGGATATTTTTTCCTGAACTTACGAGTTGCTATTAAAGGGGAAAGCAAAGAATGATTTTTTTAAACTTTGGTTCTGCAAGCTATTTCAATTAGGTGCCCCACTCCACTACATTTTGCCTTCTGTGCCTACTTGCTTTATCAACTGGATTTACTCCCTTTAGTTGTGAGATGAGTTCACAAAACCCATCGCTCTGGTACCTCGGTGCTGTTCAGTAGCCGAGAACACGCTGTTCCTGTGGAATGTTATTTTGGCAATATACCACCGTTATAAAGGGATGATTATGAAAGTTTCATTGTTCCTGAAATATGCAAAATCGGGGTCTGGTGCACAACTGGAAAGAACAGGCAAAGCACCCTAGACAGCAACAACCCGTGATACCACGCAGAAGGGTAAACAACTGGCTCTTGTGTCCCTGCTGCAGCAGCACATACTGCCTTGACAGTGGCAATGACAAGGATTCTCATGGAATTATGCCCCAGTCCCATAAGATGCTAAAGACCGTGACCGCTGCAAGCTATTGGCAGAATTTGGTCATGAAGATGCAGAATAGTAAGGGGCACTGATGGTACCGAGTCATCACTGGACAAGCACACACTAGCAAGCACCTTGTGCTGGCTACGGCTTCTAGATGCTACTTTAGGAAGAGCCTCAGGGAGAATGCTGTAAAGCAGCCTCTTCAATAGAGTAACAAAGACTGAAGTTTTAATTAAAAGTTGAAATGATCAAGAAATATCTGTTTAGGATATGACAACATTCCATTTCTGATCACCTCAAGAGAGGGTGAGGTATGTATTCAACTATCAAACCATTAATATGGAAACTTTTAAATTGGCTATAAAAAAATCCTCAACAAACTGGCCAAATTGAATTATGCACTGATTTCCATCCTGTGCAACTGACATCCCCTGAAATTTTCCATCAACCTGATAACTATTTGCCAGCAATTTAGTATTTGGTGTCTGTGAACTTAAAAAAAAAATAAATCTTTCCAAACGAAAATCCCCAAGTGATGGAAGAAATTGTAATTGACCCTTTTTGAACTTTAGAAACTACTTCTATTGTTATTTTACACAGGCCTGGTAAGACTTCAGCACGCTCCCACTCAACTCAAATGCAAAACTCCAATTCATAACTCTGAAATAAGAACTTCACACAAACGGTGAGATTCTGGTCCTCTAAAATAAGAATTTGGCCATTAGATTCAGCGGGTGCCCAATTTCATGCTGAATTGCCTTCTTTTAAAGAAAGCAAACAAAAGTTAGAATATAAATGCAATCTCTTGCTCCTCTATGCTGGATATTTCCCTTATTAAACTACTTTCCCAATTATATTTGTTAGATTTACAAGCTGATGGAAAGCTTTTACCACTTTAGATCCTTTCAACTGACATTTTGTCTATGTACACAGCCCAAAGTATTTCAAAACTGCTGAAAAAACCAATCCCACTGGAGCAGAATGTAAAAGTAGATGTCCTAGCAGATTTTTGTTCCAAATGTTTTGAGTCTGAGGCAAAATAAAAGGGCCTGAATTATGACTCTAAGAGGTCCATATCACGCTATGAAATATTATAACTACTTGTTTTTCTAGATATTATGTGAAACGCACTAAAAATCTGAGGACACTTTCTTGTTCTTAAGTGTTTCATTGTATTTTTTTAATCTTTGAGTTTATAAGGGAAATAAATAATGTAAACATGGCAAAATGGTATGTTTGCAGTGAAGCAGAATAAATTGCTTGGAATGAAAAAAACTAGGAAAAAGGCAGGAAAGTTTTATTTTTATAAACATAAGGATGTGATCTCTTAACGGAGTACTATTTTTTTTTATTTTCAGAATTATTTTTTTGGCAGGATACAAGGTCTAAAACGAGAAGCTATTCCTTTGATTCTTTTTTCTAATTTGCAAAAGCTCTCCTGTTGTATCAAATACGGATATATGTCTGATACTTTCAGTACATGCAAGAAAGAAGTAACTCTTCCAAGCATCCATGAATTCACCAAGATTTGATCCCACTGAGATACTAGATATTCAGTCCTAAGCTAGTGTAAACTCTCCTGTCATGATTTGCTATAAACAAAAGTCCACCTCTAAAATTGTATTATTTCTTATTAAAATTCATGATTGCTTATACCAGTTTCCTCTGGACATTTTTGCTTACTAAGACTTTACTAGTAGTTCAGCTACTCATTCACACAGATTTTCATGTTCTGCATGAAGACATTGAAATCCACGTGCCTGACACTGAAAATTCAAATCCAAAGACAGAATATTTTCTTCTAAATCCCATCACCTCTTGAGGAATAGGTATTTCTGCTTACTGCATATTATGTTGAGCTATTCTATTTATACATTTTCCAGTCCCTCAATAAAATGATAAGGGGCGCTGCTCTAACATGCTGTCTGCCAGAAGCATCTCAGGCGCATTCATTGCTATCATTCTGTGCATATACTTTACATTACTTGGTAGCATGTAAAAACATATTCAGGTTCTGTTCTGATATAAAATATCAAATGAGACATCATTGCAAATAGATCAGCGAGAACCTCCCATTTTGGTCATGTGACAAACCAAATAATAATAAAAAAAGGTATCCTAGAAATTTAACTTCCTGGCTTAAACTCCACCAACAGATAATATAAGATACAGCTTCTCTCTGCACACACAAGGGGATTTTGAATCCCCCTTTGAATTGCTGCGATCAATCCCATGTACATCTTTAGGATCTTGTTAAAAAAATTCCAGACCCCAACATCTGCTTGCTCTGTTTCTAGGCATAGCTTTAGATATTATGTTTTCCAAGAAATGGACTTTACCTTCATCCTAAGACTAGTCTCTCAGAGAAGCACAACAGCTCCTCACCTCCCCCCAGTTTTCTTTTAAAAGGGAGGTTGGGAAAAAGGCTGTCAACAAATGATTGGACTTTCTGGACTGTGTCAATCAAATTGGCTAAATTAAATGCCTCTGGCTTCAGGTCCTCTTGCTTGGAAGAGTGAGAACAAAGACAGATGGCTCATCCCTGTTAGATGAGCTGGTCCCAGTGGTCAAGTAGGCCCCTTAAGATCTGTCTGGGAAGGACAGGAGATATGCAATGCAGAACATTCTGCAGCCCTACCTAGAACACTGGTATTAAGTCTTTATTCAGAACACATGCGCAAGAGTACTGCAATATAGGACTCCAAGTAAAAGGGAAAGATGGTGAGATGATGTAGTCATACTGTCTTGAGATGGTGAACTGAAATTTTCCAGGTCTTGCCAGTGTTTTGCTACATGCATGAGTTTTACTGGGGCTTTTTGATGGAGCTAAACAAAACGAGACAACAACCAAATATTTATCAAATACAGAAAAAATCCAGATGCAACACCATATATATGGGGTACATGTGTGGCAAAATTGCCACAAATTGTTCTACGGCTGCTTTTGCACTCCTGGTTCTCTGTACATAACACTGTTAATCCCCACATGGACACAGTTATTACCTGAATAAAGGCCGCTTGAGATATTCATGGTTTGCAGGTAGTTATGACAGCGTTCTTTATGTTCTTCCAAAGAGCTGCGCTGCTTATAGCTGCGGCCACAGTATCCACACTTATGTGGTTTGCCAACTGTAGAAAATACAATTAATGGAGTGATTCAGAGGAGATATTCAACAGCATATTAATAATGGTAAGAACAATAGGAAAAAAAGCCCACCCCCAAACTAAACCCATGCTGTGGAGGGCTGAAGAAATATTTTATCGATTTACAAAAAGACACATAGAAACAAAACAAACTAATGGAAAACTAGTTTTATATCTTGACATCGACAGGGCAATTCTGCGGGTGCTGCAAGTGATTTCAGATAATTCACATCAGATAAGGACTGCAACATTAAATCTTCAAAACCGGCATCTAGAGAAGTTAGAAACTGAGACACCTTCAAAGGTCTGATCATAGTTGCTTTGGTGCCTGGCTCCCACAGAGACTGCCAACAGGGGAACTGGCGGTGTAAGCAGAGACACCTGATGTAACCAGAACCAGCTTAACCCTTTTAGGACAATGTTAGATTTCACATGTTTTCTGCTTCTGGAAATTAAAGAGAAACGGCATGACAATTTTGACAAATTCTTTTGGTTTTTTTTCTGTATTACACCAATCCAGATGTAGGTAGTTCCAGGAATTTTGCAGGAACAATACAGTTTCAGGGACTTCTGGATTGAATTTTCTGTGTTAGCATGACAACACTGGCACTTTATATGTAATTTTACAATTTTAGATGGTTACACAGCTTAGCTTTTGAATTTTATTTACAAATTCTCTGGTGAAAATCTGACTCGGATATCCAACTTGTTTTGTGATGTATTGATGTCAATTTGCCAGCTGCAGGAACTAATCAAAATTTAATGTTGGTGCATTGCTGCTTTAGCTACAGAATCCACAGTGTCTAGGTATAATTCCATGTGCATATGAAAAATCATGTTTAAAATTGTGTAGCTGTGAAAATCAGTAACAGTAAGGGAAAGGGAGGAAAATAGTATTTAAAATAGGTGCTTTCATGAGTTGGGCCAGGACCAAATGGGAGAAGTGGAAATTATTTTGGACATCTGGGATCTACACTAGGGATCTTATTATTTAATGTGTGTGCTACAGAAGAATTTTCTTAGGTTTGTGCAACACAAAAATGTCACTTTGAGAGCTGCCCTTCTGCTACTCAGAACTTGGTCCTAAAGATAACTTTGGCAAGTAAAGTTACCAGTGTCGGTTCCAGCAATATATTTTGGAGGTCTTCTATCCAAATAATTTGCATTTCCATCTCAGCTTGGGAAACTAGACGAGACAATACTCTGCTTTTAAAGGCACTTTAAAGGTGCTAAATTGGTTTTGCTTCACAGAAGGAATTTGACTATGGCTTCTGTCAAACAATGAGATGTTCATAGTAATGGAAAAACACAGCTATTAAAAAAAAATTATTCAGATCTCCATATCACCGCTGAGACAAAACACTGAAAAACTCTAACAGAATCCTCTTTTTTGGAAGATCATTATCTTTCTCTCTCCCACTTTCTCCCTCCTTCCCACCCTTTGTCTTTCAAAGTCCTTGTAATAACTGCTGCTAAATGGTATAGGTGGCATTTACTCCTTAAGTCAAGAATGACTACCAGATTGGAGCTTTTTGAGACTTGTGACTTAAAATCTAGCGTGTTTAGACCTTATATTATCTCTATATGCAGATAAGTGCCATCCAAACCCTGAAACGTTCATCAGCTTTAATTCATGTTCATAGTTCCATGAAATGGATTACTCACATGAGGCCTGTAAGATGAAACCCTAATACCGAAACTTTTCATCAACCAAAAAGTATGGGGAAAAAAAATCCCAGTTCTTCTGGTGTAGGACCGTAAGCTTGAGATGAGTGTAGTAATTTCTTTCCTGCTAAAACACTGTGGCCAACTCACAGCTTGGTGTGGCTACTCACCTCACCAGGGTGAGAAGACATCTCATGCTTGGTGGCCGTGAACAGCCCCATGTCCTCAAGGGGTGCAGTGACGAGCACCCTTGGATGGTCCCACACCTTCACTTACCTGAGTGGGTCCTCAGGTGTCCCGTGAGGGCATCCCTACGACGGCAGGCGTAATTACACAGGTGACACTTGAAGGGCTTTTCACCCGAGTGCAACTTTATGTGGCGCAGAAGGTTGCCCTTCTGTGTAAAGGAGGCTCCACACTGATTGCACTGGAAAGGGCGTTCTCCTACGGGCAGAAGGAAAAAATATGTGAGAACAAAAAATCTTGTGTGGTAACAAGAGAAAGATTTCAGTGAGAAAGTTGTTTTCTCACTGCTGCTCTGTGACTTCCACCGGCTGCAGGTTTGATATAACACGAGGCTTTCAGACTAAACCTGCCAGTTTCTTAATGCTTCACTGGCTGGGTCAATTTGATCTGAAAATCTAATTTTTTTTTTCTAAATCAGAATGGCACATCACAATGCAAATTCAAACTCATTTAAATAAAGTGACTGCAACATTTTGTGTTGAAGAGCCACTCTTCCTGATCAGCAGTTTTGGAATAAACCAATATCCAATTTTGCATGTTGTGGCATTTGGTGGGGTTTTTAATGTGGCTTTTTTCAAAGGGTCTTTAAAATATGCCACTGAAGCAGCAAAATAAAAAGGAAACTCATTAAAAATGCATTTCAGGATCACAAGTTCATTTCAGCGTTACATTCTTATATTTAAATGAAAGGCACTTCATTATAACAGTTATAATAACTTCTTTTCATTTACATTTTCCCTGTATTTTCCCTTTCAATTTCTTCTCCATTACCTGTCTGTCCCTAAGCAGCCAAATCAGGAAAGAGACAGAGAAAGAGAGAGAAAGAGAGAGAGACTAAAATCACATAAGTTAAAGACAGTGCAAAGGAAGCCCTGTTCTTCCATGCCAGAGTCCCAACCCTTCTCTAGGTAAGGAGTGAACAGAGGAGTTGCACAAATGGGCTCTGTTGGTCTACACTTTGGACAGAGACAGGTCAAAACTTGAAGGGACACAGCCTTGATCTGTCTAAACTGGTGCCTGTTATCAAAGAAGTGGATCAACCAGCCTTTGCAAAAATTAACATGGCTGTTGTTTCCTTTTTAGTCCTGTTTAAAATCAATATTCTTATTTTTTTGCTTAGCTATTTTTAAAAATTTAAGATAGATGAGGCCCCAGTTGTACCAGATAGGAGTAAAGGAAAATTTATATGTGAGACCAGACTCCATCAGCAGGATTGCACACCTGTGCACTACTGCACATCCATTTCCCTGTAGCCCTCGACTAAGTCAGACCAGCCTTTGAAACTCATTTGCTGAATTCTGTTTCTCTTAGGCATAAATGTAATCTGCTCTAGTAAGTATAATGCATCGACAATATTAGAAACAGCCCAGAGATGTTCTGTTCTCAGTTTTCATTTTCTTAATAATACTGAGTTTAAAATTTCAATGCTGAAGTTAAAAATAGGAAAAAAATAAACACAAGTTAAAAAAATTCTTTCTTCTCTCTTACCTATCCATCATGTAATATTTTGCACATCTAGGGCCAACTTGTATGTCCATATGTGTGCATATACATATGTGCAGCATGATCATTTTGGACTTTTGGGTAATGCAGTAGAAGAGCTGGAAATGAATCAGACAGCAGCACAGTCCCAACCCCAAAATCTGCAAACTCTACCATCAGGGCTGGCAGCTTTAGTTTTCAGCAAACATTAAAATGAAGCTACTTTACGGCAAAATATTTCCATTGGTCCAACAGTTTCACACAGGTCAGCATAGTCCCTGTCAAGCCAAATGAGCTCACTTTCTTTGTCCATCAAGCAGCTGCATTTGTCTGAACTATATCTGCAAGTGGTTCAACTGGGGTGGCCCACAAAAATGACAGAATCAGCCTTACAGGATTTTGGAGTGTACTTCATAAACCATGCACGGTAGTTGTTAGGGGAAAAAAGAAAAAGGGCAAGAGTCTGTCTGCTTTATTTCTTAATCTTTGGGGCAGTTACTCAGCGTGGAAAGTACTTTTCAGAAGTGGACTGAAGCAGTAACGAAGCAGCTTGTCATGGGGGACACAAATTCAGAAGAAATAGTTAATTCTTGCTAAACAGCCTTTCTAGCATTCATTTCTGTTATTTTTACCCAGAGGAGCATAAGATGAAAAAACGAGGACTGTAAAAGTACTCCAGGAATGAAATGTAAAGCAAAGTAAGAATGAAATGTATCTCTAGCCTACAGCTCTTGCAATTACAGGGTGAAATCTTTCAGTGGGCGAAGAAAACAGATGGTTGGAACACTTCAAACAAGCCTGCTGCACACCAAAGATTTCTATAAAACTTTCAAGGGGATCAAATATAAGGGAACCTGCACTCATGCTGCCATACAAGGGAAATGACCCCACCGCCAAAAGACCCTGAAACTATGTGTAGCTTGGCTGGCCCTTGGTGGCCCTGCTGCAACTACCGGGGTGGAGAACATCTGCCTCATGAGCCCAGCAAAGCTCCCAGCCCTGTTAGGATGGAGTCAGTGGCTGATGGAAGGTGACTGGGTTGTGGTGCTGTCCTCCCAAAATGGGGAAGGGACAGGACAGAAAGAAAAAATACATAATGCATCTTTTGTTTAAACAGTTGGCTCTGTGTGCTATTTTCTTGCCAGTTCTGAACAGTACATGTCAATCCTGGGTGGATTTTGGATGGATTTCACTGCCCAGCGTGTAGCTATGGACAAAGGTGTGCCCAGGAACACAAACTGCAATAGGACCCTCAATTGAATCAACCGCCATTGCAGTGATTTGCAAGCCTTAGTGGGAGCACAGGCCTCAGACTACTTATTCAATAAGGAATATTTATCATCTTAATTGAAATAATTCTAATTTCTTAAACAATATGACAAAAGCACATAGAGATGTGCACAGCTTTTTTTTTTTTTTTTTAAAGCTCATTCTTCAATGGGCATTAATTTTCTGAATAAATCTGAGACAAAATTAAACCAAACTAACAAGACATAAGTGAACTAACTGGTGACTTTCAGTAAAGGAGTGTACACATAAGAAGGGAACATATACACTTATGCACACACATGTATATTTGCACATATACATATATGTACACATGCACACATGTATGTGCACACTGAGCAACCGAAGCCTGACTTTATCCGCAACAGGGAAGAGAAGGGGTTTCTCTCTCCTTTCTAGATCTCTTTTTTTCCTAAACACCAAGCAAGACAGCAGCAAGCTGGAGAGAAACAACACACTGAAAGCCTTGGGGAAGGAGGGTGAAGGGAGTCAGGCATCTGGGAGTGGGATTTGCTCGGCAGACGGGAGCAACAGGTAAGGCACCAGGAGGCAGCCAGTGCTGTACAGCTGCTTGCAGACAGGAGAGGGCAGAAATATCAGGTGCTGCTCTGCATATCTGCACTTGGCAGGTGTATTCATTAAAAGTAATTATGCCTTTTATCAGGTCAGGCAGTCATTTTATTTTGGCACTTTAGTGTGCTAGAGTTTTGTTCACTTATCAAATATTTATTTAAGGAAACCTCACTGCATATGCAGGTTTTACATGAATTAGCAGCGAAGTAATTCATTTGCGAGTCTTATTCCTTCACCAGGCATGTATTGAAATGGGCTTCAGTATAGTCAGCTAAATGTCTGTAATAGTATATTCCATTTCTACTTTAATTTTCACAGTGCAGCTGAAAGGAAAAGCAGTCACCACTGTTTCCTCATGACGTCCCTTTAATTTAAACTACCAGCTCTGAGCCTTTACTCTCCTGCCAGCCCCCCAAAACCTGCCTGAGCTCACCTGAAGAGGCTGCTGAGGAGAGGAACTGGGGCGAGGCGGGAGGGAAAGCAAAGGCTTTCTTTCCATACAGGGATTCAGAGGTGTAACTTCACACCCTTTAGTTTTATGAAGTGTAAAAGAAGGGGTTCCTGCTGAGCAAACTGCAGCTTGTGGGATGCTTCCACTGCAAGCTTTAACCACATTCCCTGATTAAAACGAGGGTCCCGTTGGCGAGGGGAGGAGTCTGTAAAGTGAGGAGAAGTCTTGGGGAGCCAGCCCTTGCCTGGCAGCACCTCGAGCTGCCTTGGCAAGCACAGGAGTCGCTCTTCCTGGCAGGCAGTTTGGGCAGCTGGAGGTCTGTGCCAGGGAAACCAGCCTCCAGAGATGCTGCCCCAGGGAGGAGGCAGCTCGGCTCATCCTCCGGGGACTCAGCCTGCCAGGTACTGACCAGTGCACTAAAAACAAAGGCAGCTCTACCCAACGCCTCCCTAAAATCAGCTGTGTCCCCTCACAGGCCATTCAGCCCTGGTACCTCTGACCCTCAGGGACCTGAAGCCACTCCGTCAGAGCAGCAATTGCATACTTTCAATAAATCAGCAGCCTTCTTAAACAAGTACAAAGATTTCTACCTCTAAATGCATTTTAAGTTGCAACATTTTATTTCAACTACTACAGCAGCCTCTTCAAGCCCGTGGAGCCTCATGTCTAAGCCATTTTCCATATGCGTTTTATCAACTCTTAAAATATCACATTAGCATTAAATTAAAACAAAACAAAACAAAAAAACCAAACAACAAAACCAAACTGAAACAGTTGACCAACAAGCACTTTATTCTATCTAGGAAGTAGGCTGTAGCTCCTCTTCTGAGAGCTAGTTGTGGCTTTTCCTATAATGGTAATTATCGTCTCTTCCCTGACAGAGGGATTTATCATATTGAATTGAAGAGCACTTTGAAGAAAGCACCCTACCAGCATTGCTAACTACCTCCAGCACTGCTTCTGGGGGTGGCTAATCCAGGTTACACTAACAGATCACACCCTTCCAGAGCTTGAACAGCCACAATTACAATGACAGACATTAGCACTGGGGAGATGGATGACACTCAGGCTATTTTCATGGATCTTTTCCATTAAATTCTGAAAACACTTTGCTAATCACACTTTTTAGTAAATATGGGGAAATAATTTAAGCGTGATTGTGAGGATGTGGAGGCAGAAAGTATCTATGTTTTCACTAGCATGACTATTTCAGTGGAATCTAACCATTGGACAGGTCATTCTTACCTTAAAAATAATTTAAAATTCCCTAATATTTCAATATTCATGCAAAAATGCCAGATACTTTATCTATTTTCAAAGTAACTTGTGTAGCACAACAGTACAGTTCAGTTCTTCTCCTTTGACTATGGTTGATCTTAGATTGGAAGCCCAATTTTATATTTTAAATTTATATCAGGTAAGATGAGACTCACCCTGGTCTTTACTTCTTCATTTGTTTCAGCCTCTTCATTTTTTGCACTCTTTGAGACTATTTAGAATTAGAAAATTGAGGCAACAAGATTCACAGCACTGTATAATTAAAAATCATCCTTATGGAGCACAACATTTTTACATGTCCCTTTTAGTGTCCTTGTGGACACCCTTTAGTCTGGATTTGATCAGTGACAATAGCTGTTTCTACTTCATGAAGCATTTGACAGAAAATTAACCCCTTTTTTACTAGGACTGCCAGTACAGTTCCCTTAAAATTTATTTTGCCAATCACTTTCATAATCACTAATCCATAATGAGTTTTGTTGCATTGTTGGAAACATTAGAAATGGGTTGATTTCAGAGTCAGCCACAAATGTGTTTGTTTTCAGCAATTCTTATAAATTTCTTAGAAATTTAACAAGAACTCTTTATTAAAAAAAAAAAATTGAATTTTTCATGTAGCTTCAAATCAAATAAACTGCACAATTTCTAGCCCAATAGATGGTCTAGCATCAAGAAGAAATCTCAAGTCCTATGCTGTTAGAAATGGCATAACAAAATAACCGAATTCCAAATGCCCACCGATACTGCATTATCTTACAAGAAGGAACATGTGCACGATACAGAAAATAAGTCTTAGTTCCTAATAAGTGGCCAATTCTTGTCAACTAAAGGAAAAACTATGGCAAGCCTTACCAGTGTGGCTTCGTTTGTGAACCATGAGCACATTGGGACCGATGCAAATTATCCCACAGATATCACATTTTAGCTTTCCGTTAGGAAGTCGAATGCCTCCAACTCCTGACATAGCCTTGCTGCCTGGGCCATTGTGTGAGCCATTCATTTTCTCTCCCGAGGTATCAAGCATTCTTAAATCCTCCGCACATTCTTCCCCATTCATTTCACAGGCACGCCCATTCTCTTCATCACTCTGAGTCTCTATTTTAATATTACCAGCTGAAAAAAACAATACAGGATGCCACTCAGTTTGGTTACAGAATAAATATGGTGGCAAAGAAACAATCACATCAAAGGAGATAACTTCTAAACAGCATGCAAAATATACCTAAATAACAAAAGCTATAAACGACTACATTTCTATGGGCAGTGAAATGACTTTGCAACACATGGAGCAATGAACAGTGAACATCAGTAAGACAAATACAAGGCATCCAGGGAGCTGGTAATCCAAACAACATTACAAGTCTTTTCCTAGGTACTTGAGTTTTTTGCATTTGTAACATTCATTTTTACAATTCGAGTTAATTGGAATGAAATACAAAATTAATCCATTTCACATGGATTTGCCCAAAACAATTGTCAAAGTAAGTAACTGATAAAGACAATGGATGAAAATGAATGGAAAACACAACATTCTCCACTTGACAGGATGTTCCCAAGGGTCACCCTGAATCCAAATATTTCATTTGCAGTTCTATGGGGTAAGCAAGGGCAATGGGAAAGCAAAGAATACAAACAATGATAAAGAAACCAGGCTGGAGAAGGATGGAAGAAGGAATTTAAGAGCAAGAACTGTCATGACAAGAGATTATAGGAGTGATAATTGTTTTTTCAGGACAGCAGTATTAGGATCGCTGAGTATGAGGACAGGATCTCTACAGCCATGAGTTACTTTTAAAAAACAGTCAAATCAACAAAGGTGAGTGGAAAAACTCCTGAGTTTTTGGGATAAATCCTTTGTGTTATAATCCCATAGGTGACAACTGCTTGCAGCCAGAAGAATAATTCAAGTATAAATTTGGTGGCATAGACTCCCTACATGTGGTAACCTGTAGGCTGGGAAATTTGATCTGATACGAGCACAGCAAACTTAAATGTTATGGCAAATGGCTAAGATTCAGATCAGTTAATGCCACTATTCATTCGTCTTATCTCCACAGGACTGTATGACATTTTGTGTAGAATAAATAATCTTTACAGCTATTTCCTTCTTTTCTAACCTGATGGTTTTGGTGAAAAAAAAAAAAAAAACAGTGCTCCATTAAACTGAAAAAGACCATTTAATTGGCCCAAATCTTACTTTACTTTCAGTGAAAAACATCTTCCTTCACCTCATCCCAAAAAGGAGAGCATTTACTTTAGTGGCTGAGCACATGAGGGGTCTGTTTCACCCCAATAAAGACCAGTTGTTTCCTTTTCTGGAACAGCAGTTTCATGGTAGCGTTACTTGTAAGTGGCGGTGTAACAGTGATACAACAAAACTAAGGACAATAATTACCTCAAGAGATGAAAGTCCTTGACTTTTGTTTGAAATTTAAAGGTTTGACAAACTCTTCTCTGCTACACCCTGCAACCACTGAGGTGTTCCTGGGAAGATTGCATGGATGTGACTGACAAGACTATCTGACTCAAAATCTGACTGGGAAACAAATTAATTGGAAAGGTGTTCATATTTCAAGACGTTGCTTGACTGGACACATATTATCAAGTCTATCAATCTAGGTGTTTTAATAATTTTTCAAATATTTCATTTTTAATAGAAATCATAACGCAAGGCAGAATGAGTGCACATATTAAATAGCAGTTTTTCCTATAACAATTATACTCTAAAAAGAGGAATAATTTAGAGATATGGAAAAATATAATCAATGACCAAACAGTGACGTACAAAGTTAGTATGATTGGCTAAATCGAAGTCAGCTACACTATTCTGCAAATTTAGTGGACTACAACCCTGTACTGCTGTTTTCAATTAGAAGCAGTAGATCTATTTGCCTTGTGCATGGAAGAGATTTTCCAGAATTCACACACCGGTTTTTTTTTCCCTCATATCATAATTATAAGGATAACAATTTGAATGTGAATATATTTATACAGAACAATTACAAGTTCCTTGCCTGCCAGGGATTTGGAGGTGGCTTTTGAAATTCTTAAGCTAAAACAAAATACATGCAAACAAAGCAAAAAGATCAGACTACTTTAACCTTTTGGTAGCATATGCAGGCAAACACACATTACTGAGAAGTGAAATGACACAAACAAAAATTATAAAAGTAGGAACTAGATAGAAATGCTTTGTAGTGAGCTGAGTTTGCAGTATACTTACGGGAAAAAGTTTTGGGAATTATTGCATGAAAGTCCCTAAAGCCTTCTGCCCCATATGCAGCTGCAATAAAGAAGGCAAACAGGATGCAGGTTTGTGGTACTGTTAGCAGTGAGTGTAAAAGAAGATGGCATTATTGCTATAAGAGAAACACCTAGGAGAAAGACAGGACTATCATCACAGAAGCAACACAAACAGTTTAGGATGAAGAAGGAACAGCAGCAGGACAGTGGGCAGGGGAATCCTGACCTGGATTTGTAAATTCCCATTTGCAAAAATGCCCTTTTCTTCCAAAACATCCAGCAAGTTTTAATATGTTTTAACATGTTTTCTAAATGCACAACCTCTCTTGGGTATTCCCCTTGCTTGCATGTTAACTCCTGCTGAACTCAAGAGGAACTTTTGCTAAAGTGTATAGAAAAGGTCCACAGGATCAGAGCACCTAACTCAGCCTTCTCCTGCCCCTAGGTAAACTGGGTCCCTACAGTGCAAGCTTCCTATCAGGATTTATGTTTTGCCAACATGCTCTCTTTTTGTGCCAGAGATCTCTTCTTTATGTAGCCTTGTTTCTAATCACTGCAGTTACAAAAAGTGAAATGCCTGCTGGTCTTATGCAATGGAAGAAGAAGAAGGAGTCCAATTATATATATATATATATATGTATGTATTATCATGTATATTGGCTTACTTTTTGTTTATATTTCTAAGGTTTGTCCTCACAATGTATGTACACAAAAATGGCTGCACACACACACACTATACCCTCCATATTCTGAGGAAATTAACATGCCATGGGGCACCCTGGTACGAGTAATGATGGAGTTCATCACTTGACATAAGCAGTGATAGGGATATTGATCTAGTCAATCTTCACTAAAGCTCTCTGCGGCTATGTCCCTGGACTGCTGTAGCTGTGCTGCTCAATGCATGTCCCCAGGCAGATGAGGCTGAGCATCAAGGATGGCCTTACAAGTACATCCATTCTGCAGCGCAGCTCATGGCAGGGGCTCAGGTGCAGAGCTCATTGCTGGTGGCAGCTGATGGACGGTGAGGCCACCTGGTTTGCCCTGGGTCCTTGTGAAGATTTTAAAGGTCTAATGAATCAATAAAATTTCTTAATATTAAAATTTAGCACTTTTTCAAACCTGTTTTCCAAATGAAATGTAGTTAAAAAATCCCAACTGATTTAGGAATTCACAACAGGAGAGAAATTGCTCCAGCAGAAATACTAAGGATTTTTATTGAACCTGCACAAGAAATGGGAAGGCAGGCTATACTTTTTTTTTTTTTTTTTTTAAGACTTACACTGAAAATAAAAATCAACAGTATTTTCTATTTCTTTTGTAAGAGAGGTTCCTGTCCCTCCCTTGCTGTAGAGGGGGAAATAGCTCTTAGAGTACTGATGATGTGAAAATACCTGGGGATCAGACTTTTCAGATGCACTGATCAAGAACGTACTCAGCATTTGTAAAGGTTCCTCATGCAGTTACTCAATATAGTCTTTGTTGAAATAATTTCTGTGTACATCCATGTCTATGTAAACATAGATGCAGACATTAATTAGTTCTACAATAGTTCACAGGAATAATTTCTCATTGGCCTTTCTAACACAATTTAGAAATTACTCTTTAATTAATTTACATCAATCTGGTTGGAGATGACCTTAAAAGGCACTGTATTTTACTCTCTTTGTACACATTTCTCTCATTTTATTCTTTTAGTACAACTGCAATTCAGGGGAGCTTAATCCAAACCCTTTTTGTGTGCAAGGAGTGTGGAGTTCACCACTGTCATTGAACTGAGAGTTCTCCTCTAATCCCTAATTACCTACCCAGAGCGTGGAAAAGTTACCCAAAAGCAAGGCACTGGGTGGGTCTCTTGTGCTCTGGTTTATGGAAGTCTTTGGGAAAAAAAAAATAAAATTGACAAGTCAAAGGGGAAAAGGGTGATGATATTATTTATCACTGAAGAGCAGCATAGCTGGCTCAGCACAAGACTCAGGCTGGGTCCGTTGGGAAGACAGGATGGAGGGCGAGGTGACAATCACGCTTTCCTGGAAAGAGTTGAGCAATGCGGCAAGGGTGGGGAGGCATTTTGCAGAGTGAAAGAGTCAGTAGTGGGGAGAAAGGAGAAACCAAATGGACCTCCTTGGAAACAGGATGTGGAGGGTGGCTTTTAAAGGACAGAGAAATAGGCAGTTGGAAAAAAGGCATGGCTTCCCATGCCCATTCCCAAATTAGTAATTTGTTTTCAATCCACTGCTAATTTATTTTCTCTTATAGCTATAGGACTCCCTGCCAGATGTAAAATTCTTTCAGTTTTGTGAGACTTCAGCACCGGCACAGGTTTAAGCACTTGCTCCAAAATCTCATTTGGAAGGGGACATTTAGTGCCCAAGACATATTCTTCTCTGGTGGGATTTTGAAAGAAGAAAAAATCACGCTGAAGCCTCTGGGGCATTTTAACAGTAGAGTTCCCTAATTCCCTTTGATTTTTAATAGGATTTGAGCATCTTTATTACTTGTATGCCAGTAGGTACTTATCTACATTTTGTGGCATACGCCTGCCTTTAAGAAGTTTTCCTTTAGCCTTTCTTTGAAAATAACCATAATCTGATTTTTGGTCCATGCAATGTCTTGCTTGTCCTATGTAGCCAACAGCAAAGAAAAGATCTTTCTTCAAGTTACTTCAAATAATTTGGGTGCGTGTAATTTTTTGTTTCAATGTCTCATTTGTTATTCCAAGACAAGTCAGAAGTATTTTACTTATGTTAGTTGAGGTTTAAACGGTAGCTTTAAAGTCCAACAAGAGTTTTTCATGAAGACACCATAACTATTCAAGCCGTAGACAGATGAAGCTACAAAGGTACCCGGCTGATTTGAACTCTTACGGTGAGGAGGAGAAAACCTTTAACACTACCCTTTGTGAAAAAATAGAGTAAATGTTACTAAAAGAGCAGAATAAGATGAAAAAAGCCTATCAGGACAAAATAAAATATGTCAGTGTGCCACCAGGTGTCAACAAAAGTAGTCAGGATCTCTTCCTGTTTACACAGGTGCAAAACCCAGAAAACAGAATATTGCCAGCAATTCCACACGTTATTTCTGGTATAAGAAGTACGAGCTATTCTATTTTGTTACAGTGCACCAAATTCTAGCACTTGGCTGTGACCTGATATCCAAACCTTCCTCTTTTTCTTTTACACCATGGTCATTTACTGTGGCATCAGTGCTGCATAAGAGCACTGCAGGTGGAGGATGCCATTCTCAGACACGTAACACACAGAAGCTAGTTGTTTATCCACAGAATATTTAAGGAGTCAATATTCACTGGCTTGACAAGAACAAAGACCAATTCTTTAACTTAAATTATGTTTCCATTAATAGTATCTTCCCCTTTGAGCTTTTGAAGTGACACAAGAATCATGTAGGTGTGAAAAAGGCCAGCAAAATTCTGGGCAGAGTAACCATAATTAGTTATTCAATAGCATCAGCCCTTCTTCAGTAAAATTCAGAACACACAACACAGTGTAGGTGAGACTGATTCATACTACCTAGTTATGTAGCTACAGAAAAAGCAGATGCATCCAAGTGCTCTTAAAAATTACTGCTTTGCCCCTTGCTTTTTACATATAGCACTGCATTGCTCAGCTAAGCAAGCATTTGTGATGTCTGCTTGTCTAAAATGCTGAAAGTTAGCTGCAGCTCAGAATTGCCTAAAAAGTTAGAGCCTACAATGCAACTTAATTACTACAAAAAAGCGAAAACACATCAATAAATAAAAGGGGCTGTATGCAGCCTATGTTGCACAAGCTGTTACGTAGGGCTTTTGTTCAAACAGGACCCAGCATTCACTGTGTTTTAGAACAGAGAGACCACTAGAATAGTGGGAGGCAATAGTCCAAGGCTGGTGGGGCAGCCCAGCAATGTGATGCTGGCGCCTAATTGTTTTGCTTGAGAGAGCTGAAGGTTCTCCACAAGAGAGCAAGGCTCTACCACAGGCTGCAACATGGCAAAGAAGGGGAAACGGATAAAAATGAAAGCTTCTTAATGACAGGCTCTCAGCTGGCTTTTTAAATGGAAACAAAAATAACAGAAAACAGAGTACTAGCAGGAGCCACTGGGGCACACCTGCAGGGAGAGCAGACTGGTGCTGACGGATAAGGAGATCCTCCCCGTGGGGTCCTTACTGCCCCTCCTTTGACACCACATGCCAATCAGCCTTTGGCAGCCAATTTCTTCCCTACTCTAATTTTGGCTTTCAATCAAATGAATATTATTCCAGAAACATAGGCGTCCACAGATAAGCTATCTCCCATGGGACAAGCAGTGTGAGGAGCTCCACCCATGTCATCACCCACCACTGCCATTTCCTCCGCTGCTGCCCACGGGGAGGTCCCCAGAGCACCAGCACCCACCAGCATGCATGGCTCAGCTTCAGCAGCAGGGAGCGGTGCTCAATGCATTGCAAAACACATCAACATGGTTTTCCGGGGACTGCAAAGAGATCAAACCATAGGGAATGCAAACAAGTGAACGAAACAACCTACAAAATATGTCCTCTCCGGGTAAAAAAAGTGGCACTCATTCCATGGCGCTGACTCCCAGTAACCTCCCGATAATTACCTGTGGGAATCCTCTAGTGCACCAGTAAAGACGGACAGGTTAAAGACAGATGGATTCAGGTAACGCCCCTGAAATCTACTCACACACTTGAAGCTAGGTGCTTTTCAAGTATCTTTCTGAATTCATGTATCAGCAGGAAACGATCTGTAACGAAGCCAAAGGACTGATCGAGTCTGTAGTTACTGTCTTTGTTGTGCTACTCGCTGGTACATTTTGTACTGGATTCACGTGGTTTTTTTCAAGGGACTGTTAACTACCTGGCTGCTTGATGTTCATCATCTGAATTACCAGTAAGTTTTAAAGGTGAGAGAAAGAGGGTTATCAAGAAAAGCCATGCTAAACCTATTTCTCAAGTTCCACATGTATGTGTAACCCATGCTTCCTCTGTACAAAGCGCTCTGAGTCTTTCACTGGCTGCACGATGGAGAAGCAAAGGAAACTGCTGCAGGCTTGCTGGTAACAGACTTTGTTGACACTTTTCTCTTTTGAGAAGTAAGCTGGGAAGATTTTCAAACTGGAGGGAAAGGTTTACTGACAAATGATGGCAAGAACAGCGCTTTTCATCCTCAACATCTTTGTCTCTTCTGCTTCCATCAGATTTTTTTTTTTTTATGTGGGCATTAAAGAATGAGGAAGTAGCAAAAGGGCATTTAGCAAGAAATTTTTACAAAGCAAAGTAACCTCAAGTAACAATACGCAACAGTGAGGTAAAAACACTACCATATATGAAAACATTCCTGGCTCACAGGTATATCTGTGTGGATGATCATCGTGTTTGTGCGCTGCGTCTGGCACCTGTGAACCTGCATTCTCCAGAAACGCTTGTAATCACTTCAAAAAAAGTTGTGGCTTATGCTCTTCTCCAAGCGGCAACAGTTACCCAAGAGAAGTGAAGTCTCAGACATACGATAATCTACCATTTATAAGGCACCCCCTTTCTCTAATCCTTCCATAAAGGCTCTTTGATAAAATTCCTGGGTGTTAACCTGTCCTCAACTAATGCAACAAAATTCTAGCTAATGGCAGGTAATAGCCTGGGAAAATGTGAAAAGAGTGTTCACCCACAATGATTAGTGTTTTGGAGAAGAGGATCAACTACATTGAGATTTAACAGGGAAACCAAAGGAGCTCCTCACAGATGGGAGAGACAGGCAGACTCCTGCATGAAGCCATGCTGTCATGGCTGGAAGTCATCCTTGCACTGCTGCAAACTGAGGGGTTACTGTGGAGATCCCCAGCTAAAGCAAAGGGCTTAACAAATGCAGAAATGCAGGGAGTAAAGCACAGCCACATACTTAAGGTGCTCAGTGACATACAAATGAAGTAAACTGCAGTTAGAATGGGAATTTTAAGCCTGCCTGACCAAGAGAAAACTGTATGAGATCTGAACATGTACAGAGGGTATCGGTGAGACCTGTAACAGCTAAAGACAGCAGTCATTACCTCCTAGGAGAAAGCTACCGCTTGGGAACAATGAAGTATCCCTGGCTCTGTGGTAGGAAGAGGAAGATGCAGCTCCTAGGCTCGCTGTACAGCCAGTGGGGTGCACCGAGGGGGGTCACAGGAACAGGCAGGGAGGTGAACTGTTTTGTATATTGCTTCAGAACACCTAAATTTGCCTTGCCCTGAATGCAAAGTTAGCCCTTACAGACCTTCCCCTTTTCACGGTCCGGCTCAGTGAGCTGCTTACACACCTTTAATTTTGCTGCTGGAGCAGCACAGAGCTACCCTGGCTCAGGATCAGGCCCTTGCAAGTCCACCCACGTGAACATTTAAGGTTCTATGCCTTTGCTGTCAGCAAGACGGACATGGGGACTTTTCCCAGGGACTGTTTAGGTACCGTGATGATGTCTTGAGCATTATTTTATGCAAGTGTCAATAGTTCCCCAACTGTCAAAGGGTCAGTAGATCTAAAATTAGACGAAGCAGCTGTGTTTAGGTTTGGGGAGGTGCCTATGGGTGCTGTGCCCAGGCTATGTACTGTCAGTCTCCTCTTTCGAGAAGAGGTCACAGGATGAAATAGAGAGGAACCTTGCCATTTCAGCACTTGAGAGGGAATACTTCATGACAATTCCATCTTCTTGCCTACCGAAAACAAACTGCAGAGCAGAGTCCTCTGTGTTCCCCTTGCCAGAGAGGGGAAAAAAAACCCCAAGTATACTGAAAGTTTATTTTAGACTAAAGCAGATCAAATGCAGTCATTGCATTATGAGTGATAAAAACGATGTTGTCTCCCGGGACTGTGGGAAGAGGTATAAATTGTTCTACACAAATCTTAAAGAAATTTTCTGAATGGAGACATACGAGGTAGTTCCTGAAGAGAAAAATGTCAGGACAAAGTTAGTTCTTTCCCACCATGTATTGTAGCCAATGCTTTGCTACAGGGACTTTCAGGCCACTTCAGCCCTCTGCTGAAATGGCAAGAAAATGACGCTGGTAGACTCACAAATACTCAGAGATCTGGATCATTCTGGAAGGCTGCAAACTCAGTTCAGTCCACATTTAAAAAAAAAAAGAAAATACTGTCTTCCCTCTCTTCCTTGCCCATTTTTAATGCCTGTTGTTCCCTTGCTTTTACCTCAGGAAAAACAAGCCCATCTACCTTTCCCTAGAAGAGAATCCAATCTTAAATATATTAGCACTGTAATAAATTATCCCTGACACTGGATGCCTCTTCTGTGTTTCTTGTGCCTTTGAACACAATGCTACGAGAAAAACCTAGATTTCACTAGCTTTCTACATCTGACTAAAAAAGAACAGATTATTTTAAAAATCCCAGTTTCTCAGAAAGATGTGGGGAATAAATATGACAGAAGTTCAGTCTAAAGAATGTTCTATATGGAAAATATATTACACCAGAAATGGCATCCTAGCTGAACTTCCTAACTTTGCTCTGCAAGCAGACCTTAGCTGTGATTTGAAACTACTGGATTTAGGAGTCCCTATTCCTGTCTCAAAGGTTATCTCCAAAATCAGAAAGGAACCATTCCCCGGAAGGGAACTCCAAACTGAGGTTTAGTTGGGTTTCTGGTGTAGGCATCATCACACTTCCAGAGTAGAAAGTCCAATATAGCAATCCACTCAGGTGCAGCTTCCTCAAACCCTGAACAAGTTTTGAGCAATGTTTAAGGCTGCTGAATGTAAAAGGGTGTTGTAAAATTATTTTACCACTCTCTTGAACTGTCTTGAATCTGACACTTGAAACTCTCTGGAAACACAGTCAAGATCACAATCTTCAAACAGTCACAATCACCATGCTTAGTGTCACTATCTTACATCAAATCGCAACCGTTTTCTTAACATGGATAGATCAATGAAGCATCCAAGCCAACATGTTGCTGGCAGAGCTTCAAGAGAACAGGCTTTCAAAATAATAGTTGATGTATTAAGTGGTCTCCACCAGCACCACTTTAGGCTACATAAATAGCCCCAAACAGACAATTATGAACAGGAGAAACCTGTATTTCTCAGACTACAGAAATTTGTCCATCAAGGCCTTCATTCCTGGCTGAAGTATAGAAGTATCAGAATAATCTAATGTGGTTTAACACATTAATTAATTAAAATAGTGCTTGAATTTTTCTAAACTCTTCCAGTCATTTTAATATGCCCACCAATTATTTTAACATTAGTCTAGCAACAAAATATTTTGTACAAAACAACTAACATTTTGGCACTCTTCAACTTCAGACACTAATGAAACGAGATTACTAGAAAACAGATCAACCTGGAAAATACTGATCACCGAGAAATAAGACCACTGTCTCAAGCTCTATATCTGAATTCTGGGCATCCAGTCACCTCGAAAAATCAGGATCACCCTCTGTTTAGCATGCACATACGGGCAGGCATTTGTTAGCTNGGCATATTCTGATTTCAAAGCTCAGAGCCAGTTCAGACATTGCTTCTCCATCTGCAGCAGAGGGAGACTATCAAACACCTCTTCCACCACAGCACCCAGTGGAGAACAATTGTGAAGTATCTAAATGATTTGGGAGCTTAAGTCTTCTTAACTTCTAGTGGTATCCGGATTTTTGAGACAACCTGAACTTCTCATGAGGGATGGAGAAACAGCAAACCCACACCAAAAATGCTGTTGAACTTGAGTCCAATCGCAGCCATAGCTGAGAAACATCACAGCTTCCCCCTTGTCCAGCTTAACAGGAAACCTCTATCTACTGTTCCTCTAACTCCTTCCACAAACACAGAGCAGTCTGGACATATTACCCATTTCCTCCCAACCCACAGTTGTTTATCTCCTAAGCATCTGTCATGGCCTAGAAGTTTGAAGTTAGTCCTACACCGGTTGCTACGATGTAAATTTAAATCAACTGTGTTGAAAGGCTTCCAGGAGACCACAGACGAGGAGAGGAGAGGAGAGAAGAGGAGAGGCAATGCTAATTAATGGGTGCCCTAGAAAGTAGTTGGAGCAAAGTCCATGGGAGTGAGTTTTCGCAGCTGCCTGATATCTCAAGAAAGCCACCTCCTTTTTTTCATCCACAGCATGTTCCAAAAGTTCACTTCACACAGACATGGGCAGTAAGAATAATTTTTCTTTGAAGTTCTATTTTTTTCTTTTTTTTTCTTTTTGGTTTTTTTGTTCTTGCTTGCTGTTGGAAGGACAATGCTATGAGCTGTGTACAATATAGGCCTAGAGGTCTGCTCAGTTTTCATGTCTTACAGGCAAGTTCAGAAACACACCAGGGCTATATCTTCTCTGTGTCAGCAGTACTGTGGGAGACCATTAGACTGGCACAGACTACCAAGTCTCCTTTGCATTCAAGACACAGTGATGATTCAGTTTGGAATTATCTTGAACTACGTGGAAAGCCATTATCCTAAGCTCCTGAGCTGCAAACTTTCTGTTATTTCTCTTCCCTATTTATAAATCTCTCCTTTCTTTCCCTCAGCTCCCCAACTCCTGCCTCTCCACCCTGACCTGCTTCGGCACACTCCCAGAGGTGAAACCAAAGAGCTGCAGTTGTGACATTGCAGTTTGTGTGTCATATTGTAACTGGGTTTCCACATCCTCCTCACTCTGTTGTAAAAGCACTTGAAGAGGAAGAAGGGCAAATAATGAAATATAGGAAAGCAGGAAAAGAGGAAGCAGCCAAGAGACAGCAGCCCAACTGAAATGCTAAGAGTTATGGAGAAGTGACAGAAAGGGAAGCACAGACCAGGAATTATACTTGGTGGCTTAGCAGAAAAAAAAAAAACAAACCAAAAATTGTATAGTCTTGGCCTTTTCTGTCTCTGCAGTAATCTTCTAGATTACTATTCCTCTATGACTTTCACACACTTGACCTGTATTCTCCTTCCCACCTACTTTAAAACAGTTACCAGACTGAGCTGCTCTGTGTGCAGCTGGACTTCACCAAACCTGAACACCCTTCCCCCCCACCTTATCTTCATATCAGCCAAGAGGAGGGACTCCTCAAATCACTCTGAGAAAGAAAAGAGGGAAATCAAACCTGAAGAAAAGTCCTCAAAATGCCTACCTTCCGGATGAGAAGGCCTGATTAGGCAACTGTCTTATTTGCTGAAGGCAGCCACAAAGGACAGAGTGATGGAAGAGTACAGAAGGAAATTGGTTAAACCAGAGTAGGGATTGCCTAATTGGGCAGTCATGCCCAGCTGCCAGCGGATGGAACAGCCAGTTTAGGAAGTCATTCCCTGAGATCATGTACCATTCTGTCCTGCTCGTTCAGAATGAAACTTGGCTAGAGCAGAAAGTGTTTGAAATTCATATGAAGAATTTTCTGTTCTCCATTTGCAGGCAAAAGAGCTACAAAGCAGAACACGAACCTCTTTAAGAATGGGGCACAACCAAGCTTTTTACAGTCTCCAATTTCTCAGGGACTTTTCAGCAAGAATTTGTCTGATAAAGGGCTGCGTAGAAAGTAAAAACTTGAGAAACGACCCCCTATAAATATCACAACACCAATAGTTATGCATCCCTTTTGAGTCAAGCTCCACTCTTTATCTTATCCGGTGGCTAACTGAATTTTGTAGTTTCTCAGGAAGATAGTGGTGAAACCCTGAAAGTAAATGAAGACAGGAGTGTTACACAAAGGTATGCTGTGGCATAATTATTTGTTCATCACTGCATGAAAGCTACCCCGTTGGAAGAGCTCGTTCAAAACCATTTGTGGCTATTCCCCCACAAAGGAGGCTGTCAGGAGGTGATAAGAAATGGGTATTAGTGAGGCTTCACTTTCTTTGAAACACTCTTGCACAAAGAATAACAACAGGCTTACCTATTTTCCCTACCATTTATCTATATGAATTAGGAAATATCTTCTGGGCCACTTGATCAGTTTAGTTCTTCATCTAAAGTTAATGTATTTTGGGATGTGTGCGATAGAGGAGAGGTGACTTTACCCGCATAAGGAGTTATCTGTTTCCTCTGTTGCAAATGGCAACAACCCCTCAGACTTTATGAGTGTTGGAGACCTGCACTGCCTGTCCCATCCTGCAGCTCTGACGGCTCTTCCACTTCTGTACATATATAGCAATATCTCTACAGTACCCCTAGATCACAGTGGCACAGCTTATGCACTGCATTATTTTTCTAGGGATGACAGGGTGACCAAGCTGTATCATACCCATGTACAGCTATGTGAGAGGGACTATGATCATTGTACCTTGCACCTACCTACTACAGAGAAGGGCTGTTGTATATTTTGGGTTTGACAGGCATGACCTGCTGCCTTTTGAGTTTACTAGTTCCACATGGTTTTAACTTCAGTGGAGACCCTCTTGATTTAGTTCAGCATTTCCAAAGACAAAAGCCAGTCAACGCAGCTGTTCAAGAAACAATGCCATGTCAAGTCAAATGAGTTTTGTAGGAGAGAACTTAGCTATGGGTGTTCTCCACAGCAAACAGATGCAATTTTTCTATTTGATTTTGGATGAGACAGGTCAAGCAAAAGAGGCAGAAATATGATCATTTGCCTGTCAAACCAGTCATAATGTTACTTACGGTTAAACCAGGACAGCTGGAAACAGATAAGTATTGGCCTCTGCTGCAATCCCAGCCATAAGGAAAGGCATGAGTAGTGTGCTTGGTTAAGGAGCAATACCACAAGGGGATTTTTATGCTGATGTAAATTTGGAAAAAAGAGAACATTAAATAGCAATAGAAATGGGCAATACTTGGACCAGAACTACTCTCAGTTTCTCACCAAGTATAGATAGTACTTATCTTTAAATAATTCTCTTCCTCAAAAACAGTAGCCTTCTGCTTCAGCCTATAATGACAGCCTATTGATGATGTTATTCATCAATAACAAACAAAATTTTATGGCCTCAAAGAGGGACAGGGCACTGGATGGAGACAGAGGAAATCTAGGTTTAATTCCTAGCTTGGCCACAGACTTCCTGTGTGGCCATGGGAAAGGCACTTAATCCATCATGTGCCCTTACTTCCCTATCTGCAGATTTTTCAATTCTTTTTTAATGGGGATAAGACTTCACTATTTTTATTTTTTTTTTTTAGTGGGGAAATTCAAAAGCTATGTTGCTGTCTAGAATGATTCNATAACCCTTGATTACACCCATAAAATAATGGCTATCAAGTGCTTGGAGCTCTCAGACAGCTCTCCCTTTCCTGGGATGTCTCAGGCTTTTTCTTCCTCAGACTAAAGATGCAGAAACAGGAAAGGAACTATATTTTTTCCTCTGTTAGCATG
>VXBJ01003851.1:552681-566470 GCA_013400055.1 Nycticryphes semicollaris
TTTTTTTTTTACTCTTTAAACTCTGATATGTGACTTGAAAGAGTGAAAGTCAACTCATTCTGTCACATTCCCCCACACTTGCTATATTTGTTATACTTCATCAATGCGATAATTTTGGGCTACCTTTGAAGGAGGAGAACTGGGGGAAATGGAAGGTAAAAATCAAAGATAAAAACATCGACCTTAATGTCTCTTTTTGCAACGCCCTTTCTTTCATTGGAAATTGAAAGTAATTCTGTGTTTTCTCTGCATTTACTAATTCTCTACAAACCTTCAATGAGGTTCTAATCTCATTTTTCAGTATGGATTTTGGCATGTTCAGGTTGAAATCTTTCATATATCAAATGATTAGGAGTTTGGTGCCTATGGTGTTACTACGTCTGACGGTGGAACAATGGATTTGATACCTTCTTATGATCTCTTCTTATGCCTATAGCTTAGACACCCAAACATTTCTGGGAAATACATCCCTAAAGTGCAATGGATACAAGAATTAGGCACTATTCCTAACTTAAAAATATGTAAAAATCAAAAGAAGAGAAGCACACCACAAACGGGTTACTTTACTAGGAATTATGTGCCCTGCATGTGCACCTTTACAATTCAGAACTCACTTGCTGGGGAGGGACCAGTGGAAAGTGTCTCACATCGCAAGCTGCAGGTCTAACCTGCTTTTGGGATGCTGCTCAGTGAGCTTGCTTGTTCAGGGAGGCAGCTGGATGAGGCAGGACAGAGTTTCCAACAAGCTGTCTGGAGACCAAAATCCTGGGGTGTTGGCTGCTCCTGCACTGGATGCTATGGCATACCCACCTACTGCATGTGGGGCAAAGCTTCTTCCAGAGAGACCATCTTCGGAGGCTTCAAGAAACCTCACAGAATCAGTTCAATGAGAAAGGTTCAATAAATGGTGTTTGGTCCTGGTTTTAGGGCTACACCTCCAAAAAGGAGCTCCCTCCATCCCACACTCTTTACCATGAAGGTCTTTTTCTACAATGGGTAGACCTGCGGTGGAATGGCCATGCTGTAAATTAGTCCCTGCAAATCTCTAATATGGGGATGCCGCCACAGTGACGCCGTGTTTGCACCTTTTGCAGTGAGACAGAGTCTGGGGAGCTCTGATCTTAGGGGAGAGCGTCACTGCAGGTCCTCTGCAGCCAGAAACCATCTCCTCCCAGGGAGCAGCATAGCGGGAGTTGAAATTACAGACGTGTGAGGAGAGGCTGAAAAAAAAATCAAAACAGCATCTTGTTCCAAAAAGGTGCCTCTGTAGAGGCAGGTAGTCCCTATACTGCGCCTCAGTCCAGTGGTTAAGCTTTTCACCCAGGGTGCACTCCTGAAGAGTGCTTGGCTTGAACAAGAACTCATTGAAGGGAAAAAGCAAGCCTACAACAAAGAACAAGCAAGAAATTATACAGAACAGAGAGATGGCTGGTGTTGGGAGGTCCATCCAACCTTTTGATGCAGAGTCATTCCCTTAAAATAAATTGAGGTTTAGCAAGCTGCAGTTATAGAGGTGCTCCCCAGCTTAAAATATGTCCCCCTTCCAGCCAGAGCCCTGTATTTCTGAGTTCTGCTGCAGCCACGGCTGAGATCCTGCTAGATAATTTTAACTCCCGAGCTAGAACAGGGCTTATCTCTGAGGCACATCTCTTCTACTCAGATAAAGACAACTTCCTCTAACTGCAGATTAGATCAGCAGGCTCAGTATCCGTACCTAAAAGCCACACTGCTAAACACACTGCATCTCTCCAGTTCAAACAACGCTCGCCGCTTTCACAGCGCTGAAGAAACAAAACATGCACAGCTCCCAGGCTTTCCTTGGCTTTTGCACTGGTGTTCCCTTCTGAAAACATAGCAGTACCCAACAGGTGCTCATGAAACTGGGCACAGCTCCCCAGGCTCCACAGCTTTGGAGAAATAAGGGAAAAAAACCCATAGCTTCACCACCCACTGCAACGTCACGTTGCCACACAGGGGCAACAGAAACCATACTTCTACTAAATAGATGAGGAGAGGAAAAACTCCTCGCAAGGTGAAATAAGACATTGCTGGAAAAATATAGCTCTCTTTTAGGATCGGTTTTCTTCTCAGGGATTTGAGTTTTTCAAGCACTTTGGTTGCACAAGAGAACAACTTTTTATGTGTCTGCTTACCCAGCGTTTCTGCCCCAGCTGTGCAGCGGCTGAGTGAACTGCGCTAACACAGCACAGCCTACGCTGGGGCTGCGGTGGCTCTCCTTTCCAGACTGGCTTGCCCTCCCTTTGAGAAACTACTTGCAAGTTTATTTTGAAAATGGTCACCCTCCATTACTTGCAGCAAGCATTTTCAAATTTGGCAAAGGAATCCGCCTTCAGTAAGAGGGCTCTTTCCACTGGCCTTGTGAAAATGCATGCGTATTTTGCTAAGTCCTAGATCATTACACTAAGTAGAACTTGTCTCTGGCAGTGTGGCTAATTCCTCAACCTCTCAGTGGCCCCGCATACAAAGGGCCATCTGCACCTCACTCTACCACACTGTTTAAAATTATGCACATGCAAAACATACAGAGTGTATACCAGGCTTCAAAAGTATCTCATACAACATACAAGTCATTAATGACATTTGCCCCATGCCTTCTCCCACTAAACCAATACTATTGTCCTCTGTACAAATTCCCAGAAGAGTTTTCCATACAAAATGAAAGTAACCCTAGCAAAAATATCTCCTGCATTCTCTGTAAAAACAGGTAAATCATATAGGCAGTGTCTCAGAGCTTGCAATGCCAGGCCACTGGTACCTTGGGGCTAGGAATAGGGGCTTCAGTTAGGGGAGATTCCCAACTTCCCTATTTTAAAAAGTTCCTAAAATATTTTAGTTACAAGTTTTTCAATTCCTTCAGAAGCCTCCTCAATTGGACTTTCAAGCCCTGTTTCATTGTGGAGGGTTAAAGACAATTCTTACACCTCCCCAAACCACCTTGAAACCAATTTTCTCTCTGCTCTCAGAGCCAGTAGGGCTACATCAGGCAAGAAAGCATTTATCAGCAATTATTTACAAAGGGTCCTACACACTTTCATACCTTTGAGCAACGGAGATGTCCAGCTGAAACCCAAGGAAATAAAAGACATTACACAGCCCTCCAGATTACTTTTGTTCTCTGAATGATTGCGTGTCTATGCGCACACATGCCACACGTGCATTTTACTACTCATACCCAGCACACTGCCTTCATGGTCACAGAGCTCCTACAGGAGGAACACACAAGGATGTTTAGCTCTGACAATCGTTTTCCTCATCCCTTTCCTTGCCCTACAGAAATGCAGGGGCAGCAGTGAGCTGGACCTGTCTCAAGCAACAAGATTGATTTTGCAAGCTGGGGTGGGGCACTTCCCCTTTTGGCTTTACTCCCTTCTCCCCTCTGTCTGCAGCCTTTCCACGCTTTGCTTCCACCCCAGCTATGCTGTGAGTTGCAGCAGATTGATGTAATGGCAAACTGTTGTGGTTGGCCTGGTGGCCCCTCAGCAATGCTTGTGTCTGTGCTCTCAAATGGTTGAGCTCCTTTTAAGGAAAGAAAGCACCGAAACAGCTCAGAGCGAGGACACTTGCATGCACCAGTAACTAGCTACTCGTGCAGGTTACCACCTTTGAATACCCATGGCCAGAGGGAAAGCCTCAAGATGTGAAGGCTCTGCCAGGTACCTGGTGATGCCAGGCACCAAGGCTCTGCAGCTACACAGGTTTCTGCTTCAATAACTGGGTTGTGGGAGGGAGATAACATTAGTCACTTGCCATTTCCCACTGGAGGAGAAAAAAGTCAAAAAGGTCTTTCAACATCTGTTCCCATACTAGTGTCCTATACTTTAAACAAATAGAGAGTTTCTAACTTCATATACATCTCATCGATCTTCTGCTGATGTCTAGGGCCACCTTGACTTGTTACTTTGAGCATCTTCTGTCAGTTGTCCAGCAGTTTCAACCCAATTTTCTGAGATAAGTTCTCCCCACCTCTTCCTCTCAGAACGAAGACTAACTTTATGCATTCTATATTCCAGGCCCAGACTGTAATCTGTGACTATGGTGGTGATAACTTTTTTTTTTTTTTACAGTGAGAAACCCTTGACTTCTGTTGGAAGTCTGAGCAGTCATCTTCAGCATCATACAGCTGCCTGTGCAGAAATGGTGAGCCCACAGCGTCTTTCTGAGGCCAGTAACACTGTAAGATGGCTTTTTGCTTTCCTCTCATTGATGGCCAGCGGTGGTGCAGGCATTTATGGAAAAAGGAAGGTACTGCTTGCCTTTCTAGGCAAGTGCTACCACAGCAGCAAATGGCTTTTTCTGCATGAAGTAGGGTCTGACCTAGTGCTCACTGAATGTTTAGCTTCCCACGTGTGGCTTGAATTAGGATACAGTCCCAGGGCAGAAACAGCCCTAAGTTGCAACTGTCTGCCACATACAGGATGTTCAGTACTGATTATCCACAAAAGGTGCACGCAACATTTAACCTGAAACTTGAACAGAGACAGTAGGAATCAGCAGAAGATATTTCAAGCCCACTCTGGTGTTATAGGTTAGCATGGGAAATAGGACTGCCTGTCCAAAGTAGGCTGCAAAGCACTAATTCTTAATGGAAAAGAATTTCAGTGGGATGTGCATTTCTAAATAACTTAGATCAAAATTTCAAAAGGATAATTAGGAGAGATGGTAAAAGAGAGTCTCTAATTCCTCAGAGATCTGGGAAATACTAGCTTGTTTGTTGTCTGAAAACTTTCCCCGTGTTCTCTAGTAAAAACTAAATGTAGAGCAGGTAGGTGAGCAGAGTAAAAAAAAAAAAAATAATAAAAAAGTTATAGGTGCCAGATTAACCTCAGAAGGAAATTAAAGGTGGAGAAGAGGACAAGGAAGGAAGACGATCTAGTGAAAAAAACAGCAGGAAGTTTGCAGGAGGCAGCTGCTCAACACATACTGGCATTCTGGGGGTTACAACACTAAAAACATAGCAAACTTATCAAGGAAATAAAGAGACATAGCGGTGACCAGAACATGCCTTTTAATGTTTCTGCTTTGTTGTGCTGCTTGGGGTTATTACTAGAAACTGTTGATGACTTTAGTCCCACAGATGACATTTTCACACCTGCTTATGAATTTTGCACAGGTCAGAAGAAGCAATGCACGTCTTGGGTGCCCTTGTCCAGGGACACAAGTCAAAGTATATATTTCATGAACCTCTGGATGCCTCTGTTGTGAAATTTGCACCCTCTCTAGTCATTTTAAGTGAGACACTCAAAATCTGAAGGCACCCCATAAAATCTGGGAAATTAATCGTGTACTTTAACTTCTGAAGCCTACTACACCTTCATTCTCAGTGCAGGATAAATGTTTCAAATGGCTCTTAGCAGGTCAATATCACCAATGTTCAAGTCTCAGTCTAGGGTCTGAAGAAGCGAGAAAGGAGATTTTTAAAAATATGCAGAGGAGCTAGAGCCTATCTCTCTTTTCTAAAAATAGCTTATTTCCACTAATCTTTGACCTTCAAAATGCTAAATTGATGAAAAAGGTAATTAAAATTTTCACTCCAGAGTTAAAGGTTTCATGAAGTGTTACTACAAATCTGAGTAAGCAAATGGTCATTTGAACATTTCTATCTCACAGGCTTATTAAAATTTCTCACCTAATTTTAGTATGAGGAGGTAAATTCTTTTTTCATTTAACAAACTGTAATTTCTACTGTTACCCCTGTAACACTACATGTACAAAAAAGCCCTCAAGAGCCTGCTTCGAAACATGTCTGAATCAAGTTATCCTTCCTCAGTGCATGCCATACGGACTGCTGATCTCTCAGAATGG
The DNA here is from genome assembly GCA_013400055.1 of Nycticryphes semicollaris. NCBI lineage: Eukaryota > Metazoa > Chordata > Aves > Charadriiformes > Rostratulidae > Nycticryphes > Nycticryphes semicollaris. The sequence continues at coordinate 558,505 of VXBJ01003851.1, forward strand.
TAAAGATTAAGTGGAATGTACTATAAATTGTATGTTGAAACACAGCAAAGTGCACAGGGGATTCCCTTTTGTCGAAGGAAGCAGATGGGACATTAGGAAAGTCAAAAAGAGAAAAATTTTTGCCTGTATCTGCTCATGCGCATCACCTGTCAGTTGTCACAGGCCACAGTCTCCCAGGTATGACATGTGCATAAAATATCAGTGAATCTTTACTCTCTTGGTTGTCTATTCTTCAAACTACTTTTTCACATCATCCTTTTCTACCTAAGTTTGGTGATAAACAGAGATGAGAAAAGGGTCTTGGGACTTAGTGATGACAGCTTTGCCTTGCACTGGACACCAAGCCTGTCTACGCTGCCACGGCACTGTGTAGATAAAGAGACAGTCCTCTTCATCCCCAATACATCTATGGGATCACAGAGGCCAAACAACACTCCTTAGACATTGGCTTATCCCTACCAGATTTTCTTTTGATGATGATCCAGAATGTGAATAGCAGTCATGTGCCTCCGGATATGTTTGGGGCACGTGTTCAGAACCTTTTTGTAAAAAAGAATAATTAAGTTTTTCAGCATACTGTTTTCAAAAAATTAGTTTAGGGCTAGAAAATGGAGCAGGAGAAGAAGTAAGAGTGTATGCAGCTTTACAGAAAAGACAAACATTGCAAGAGCTGGAGTTGATACCTACAATTAAGATCATCCATAAAACAGAGTACCGTGAATTGTCTTTGTTTCTGTTAAATGTGGTAAATTTCTCACTACAAGATGTGACCTTTCAAAATCAAAGCACTATGGGTAGAGAAAGTGACTGTAGGAAAAATGTTGGAGTTAGGACATGGAAAATCTAATTTATTACTGAGTGCACAAAGTAAAATTATATGAGAACAACAGATGGAACTTATCATATTTAGGTGACCAAATATAACAGTTTCTTCTTCATTGATTAATGCGTGTTTATATTGATGTATAACTGAACTATTGGGAGAATTGTTACATCATCAGCAAATGTAAATTTCATCTTTGCTGGTTCTGTATGATATTTACAAGGTGAAGTAAATTCAGTGCAATCAGAAATTCTGTGTGGTTTTTTTGGGTTTGAACAAAGGACTTTTTTTTTTTAATTATTTTTTAAATCAAGGCTTAAATGTTTTGTAGGGTTTAGTTACTGTGGGAGAAAGAAGGCTTAACTCTTTTTACTGAGTCAATACACAAGCAGTAAAGGCAAGATTTTGTCCAAGGAGATTTGGACTGAGAAATGAAGCATTAGGCTAGGGGATCAGATTATTAAAAAACATATGAACAAATTAATTTTTTAAAAAGGTATGTCAATATGCATGTAGGAGCTGGAATTTATGCTCACATTTTTGGTAAGAGGGGATCAAGTGGTAAATAAAGTGCAGATGCATAAGATGCTGCATTCTTTACTAGCTAGTGCTGGAGTTCGGGAGTAGGTTCTGTTCTTAATGCTGAAACCATCCTGCTGTATTACCTTGACTTGGTTATTTCCCCTTCTGTGCCTCCCTTTACACCTACCATCCTTTATTGGACTTCCTTAGACAATAAACATTTAAAAGCACTTGCAATCTCAGGGTAGCAGTCTACCACCCTGACCATTGTTCTTACAATAGGAATGTGCAAATGAAGAGCAATAATTTTATTTGTGGATAAACAAACTTTTGACAGTCACTCCTCTCCTGAAATATTTTAATCATATGGGGCACTGATCCCAGCATTCGGTACATATTTTTTCCTTTTTTTTTTGTCTGTAAACGTTTTCTACTAGTAAACAAGCATTGTGCTCAAGTAATAACATCTAGTCTTTTTTTAGTGGACTGCATGTGAGCTGATGCATGCAGCAGTCAGTAACCTTGTTAATCACCATAGAATGGTCCAGGCCAGAAGGGACCTCTAGGGTCATCTAGTCCAACCTCCCCACAGTTGGCAGGGATACTCCCAACTAGACCAACTAGTCTTTGGTGTGGATCCCCGAGAAGAATCAGCATTAAGCAAAACCATCTCTGGACAACACATTATTTTAATCAAACAAACTCTACCAATTCTGGACTTTTATCTAGAAGAACAAAATTTAAGTGTTTTCTAAAGTTGTCTCAGTTAAAAACATTAGGGGCAAATGAAGATCAGATATTGGAATCGGAAACATATTAATACTATGTGTGTTCTAATATGGCATTTCTGGAGAAATCTGAATAGGAGTTGATGTTCAAGATAGCATTCAAATTAAAAATAATAATAAAAAATACCTGAGATTTTACTGAATCTTTATCATATCTGAATTCAGACAATTTCAACCTGGAACCACATACTTAATTCCACTTCCTATGCAGAATGAAAACCACCTTTCCTGGGAGCGATTTCATGCAATCAGTCATACTTTAGAAATAAGATAAATAGTAGGATCTTTATAACTTCTCTGTGGATGAAAGAGATTGCTGTTCTTCAGAATGCCTTTCCCAAAGAGAAGGTTGCACACAAAAACCAATAAGCACCTGGGTAATCCTGTGCTGAACAAGATGAAAAGGCACAGGACCTGCTTGTATAACAGCTTGCTTATAGTACTTTAACATTACTGGCATCTTATATACTAATATTTCTTATCAGAGTGGACTAGTCATCTTACCCAAGACTCTCTCATTCTTTACACTCTGTTGTCCTCCAGTACTAGTTGAAAGGTCCTCTGGTACAGGCATAGGTTCATCTGCATCATCTGCGACATCACTAATTGGAGGACTGTCCTTTCCTAGTAGTGAAGAAAGTAGCATCAGTGAGTTATCAGAGTAGTCTTATTCTAAAATAAAACCATAAGAGAAACCACAAACCAAATAAAAATTAAAAAAAAAATAATCTAAAGACTACTAAAAGCATGTCAATGACATATTTAGGACCAAAACGTGCCGTCCCACAGAAAAAGATTATTTTGGAAACAGGGGATTTATATATTTGAAAAGAACGCATGGACAAAGTCTCTTCTAAATTTACTGGTGTCTTCTAAATTTACATTGGTCTTATCCTTTTGGATATTTGTTACACAGATATTTTTTTCAGCTGCTATCCTCAGAAGATCCAGTTTGGTCAATGCAAACTGACAGATTACTGTCCTGGTTGACTATCAAACGGTCATCTTTTATAAAAACTATTCTTTCTTCCACAAATGCTCCTTCAGGACACACCTAGATTTGCTTCAATCACATAGTGAAGTCTAACCCACAGGTATTCTGAGGCTCTACCAAAACTTCCAAAAATCCCCCAACTTTAGGTAGGACTAACAATTCAACTACATCTTCAGCAAGCTTCACTAATACCCACAGATCAAGCTTTGGCTGGTCATCATGCCTAGGAGTAATTAAGGGCCTGTAGCTCCTGGGGCTTCCTAAAAAATGGACAACTAACCGAGGAGAGTAAAAAAATTACTTAAAGGGTTTTATGGTGTCTTATTTGTAACGAGGAAGCAAACCCCAGTATCTTGTGTGCACAAGGTTTTGCAGAAAAAACAGCACGGTGCTTTAACGTGTTAGAAGTATTAGGGAACTGTTTTAGTGCCGAATACAATACAATAAGGAAAATAACTTTCTTAATAAGTATGAAGAGAAATGAAGTTTCTTTGTTTACCTCTCAGTCACAGCATACATGTCCTGCCCACAGTACTACCCCTGTCTTGCACAGTTTCTTTTAAGATTACTTCACACATCTGTAATAAAAACATGTCTTGGAAACAACTACCGAAAGAATTATCTAAGTGATTAGTTTCATCAACCATTACTAAAAGGCTGGTCTTTGCGTTAATAGCAAAGAATGGAACAGGCCCAGTACAGGATTTGAACTCAGTAATGTTCACATAAGGCTTTTGTTTCCACAACGGAAACATTACTGATTTACACTGATGCAATCTATTAGACATCCTAGGGCAATCAGCACACCACCAGGGGCAGTAATTTTATGGCACAAGGCTGAGCAAATTAGTGGGTTTTTTTCTAATGAGAATTCCCTCATTAACACACAAACATTATTTAATTGTGAAATCACTTCTCAGAAAAGGAAAAATTAAAACAAATATACTTTACTTGAGTTACAACCGTCTGGTGATGCCAGTTACAGTTTTGGCCTGAAAGAAGAAAATGGTTTCCTCCCAAACTCCTGGATGGAGAAAAGCATTTTGCTTCCCCATCTGTACTGATCATGACAGGGGGGAAAAAGACAGGTAGGTTTAAGCCATCTTCCAAATTAGCTGGTTAGGTTGCTCACACAAATGTAGGCTTAAATGAACAAAATGAGCAGGTGACTGCATTTCTTAATGTGCCCATTAGACTGTGGAATAATCTCTGGGCAGGAGTGTTGGGAGTGGCATTAGGTGAACAGTCTAAAACTGCAGTCAAAGGATTTAAGGCTAATGAAGGGACAGTCCTGAACTGGTAGAGGGGCTGACTAGATGATTTCATAAGGACCCTCCCATTTCCAGCTTCTGCAGAGTATTCTTAAATGGGCAAAATCACAACAAAGTGGATTGCATACATGGAAAAGAAGGACTATGAATTTTACAACAGAGGAAGGTAAAAGCAGGAAGTCCATTAAAACAGGTTTTGCCATTCACTGTTTAGCTCCTTATTTAGTTATTCCTGTAGTTTTCTGTGCTATTTTTATGGGTTGTTAAGGAACTTAAAGAACTGCCAGCAACTTTCCAATGCAAGTTTCCATCCTGACAAGCTGAGGTATCTTTAACAGATAGGATGCACGAGTGATGAGACACAGCTGAATTTCAGCTTGTTCAACCCTTCTCCCCCCCAGCAAAACAAAAGCAAAACCCCAGAAGTTTAATTGGGCAGCAAGAGGCAGGCTGGTCATGATCAGCTCTCTTGGCACTATGTGTAGGTTAAGGAAATTTATTAAAAAGTAATAGTAACCCAAAGCCATCTGCATCTTCCAAGGTTCAAATTGTTCTCCCAATTACAACAGAAGTTGATGCTTTGACTTAGTGTTTTTTTCTAACGAGAATTTAGAATAGTCTAAATTCAGAAGAACACCCTAAAAACCTGAAGACTTTTTTGCTACAAACCAACGTAAACACATTATATCAGAGCTATAAGATAACAGATAGCAAACAAAATCAAAACTTTCTTAGTGAGTAATTAGCCATTGTACAATAAGCAGGCTAAGTAGGAAGCTCTGAAGATAAGTCAAAGCAGTCTTTTGTAATAGAAACCTGCTAGTAAATCAGTACTTTCATAATTTATGGTGAACAGTTTAGTTCACTAAGCAGATATCAATCTTCTACTTGTTAAATTAAAAGCTGTTTGCCAAGGCGGCCTGAATCAGACTAGCCTCATGGACTTGGTGGGGCAGAAGCTGAAGATCTGGTATGCTTCCCTGTTTGCAAGAGACTGCAGTTAAGAAAACTTAGTAAAGCTTGGCTTCATTGACTTATTTCATATAGTTTGATTTTTTTTTCCTGTTTACACATGATCAAGAAATTCCTGCATGCAAAAAGGCAGGGTAAAAATAGTGGCTTTAAAATAGATACATTTGTTCAGCTCTGTGTCTTGAATTCTAAAGCATGATATTTTTATTTCATGCCTTAACTACATCTAAATTCTTACACTGTGATAAGTTCACTACTGTCTGGTAATCTTACTATATGCAAGCTCACTAACATCCTTTTGCCAATGAATTTAGAAATGGAAAGGGGGTAGAAGAAAGGAGGGAACAGTTTCCCATTTAATTTCTAACAGGCATGTCCAGAACAATAACTGGTTGAAGGGATGGAGATACAAAAAAAACATCTAGTGGCAAGTGCTGGGGTAAATTACTAAAATGTCACATAATAGAGCAAAGTACCATATATTTATTTCATCCCCATTTGAGATTTTTGCTCAAAAATAGTAAGTGAAGCATAAACAATGCAATCTAATCTTAATACCAGGTGTGGGATTTTTTAATTTATTTATTTATTAATTTTTATAAAGAGTTACCTCACACAACAAATGAAAAAGACAAGGGAGTTGTAGAGTTGAAGTTCTGTTTCTGGCTCTGCCACTGATTCATGGTGCCCTTGGTTAAGTCATAAATGGATATAACTTCAACTGCAGGCTGTATCATACCTTCCTCCAGTTTATCCTGAAGCTCTGAAAGATGGTCTCAGGTTTCCAAACACTGCCATTTCTGTATGAAAACTGTCAGAGAAGTGCCCAGCCTACCAACAGTGCCCAGTAAGGCCTTCAGCTTCTCTCTACTTGACTTTCATATGTCTGCCCTAGCAATGCAGTTAAAGACACGAGAAAAGAGAGGAAGGGAACAAAGTCCAGTAAGGTTTTATGCATCCCTTATTCCTACCAAAGTTTGTAAGCTTGCTGTTTCTCTAACATCTCCAATCAGTTTTGAGAGCAATTCAGATCATGCCAGGATAGTGCCACTGGAGCTAGGACCACTGGAAAGAAAGCTGGGGCAGGATTTCTTACAGAAATCTCATTCTCTATCTTTTCACAATCTAATGTTGGGTGCATTTAATACCTGAGGATTGTTGTTTTCTTTTATGGAAACCCTAGAATAGCTGGAAAAGTTATTCAAGATAAGCAACAGCCACATTCTTCTGGACAAGAGTCACAACCCAATTCATGTCCTCTTTTCACTAGTGGAACTTCAACCCCCCCCGCAATGAGAAAAGTCACTCTGGGACAGTAGCCAGGCTCTCAGGTAGAAGATAGCAGCTCAGGATATACGCATTTCCACCTTCCCAGGACCTACCAAGAACATCAAATACAAAACTGTTCCTCCTGCTTTTGCAGAGCATGGCACAGCCTGGTTGGTGCTAGGGGAATCTTTTTATGTTAAATGTGGAAACAGTTGTACAGTTTTTTCACCTTCCTGAACTGTTAGGCCATAGAACTGAGAAAAAAAAAAAGGCAGGAAAAATACTGCTTGTTAAGTGAGATATTATCTGTGTTTTCTGAGTCTCTTGCATAGGTGCCGGATACCGTTTGGTTAAATGTATGTCAGCTCTCCTCATTTCAGAACTACAATTGCTTGCCTCATGAAATACCAGTTTCAGGAGGAAAATAAAAAGTGTGAACTCTGCATTTCAGTTCCTCTAGGAGCCAGCCACGCCTGGATTCCCAGAAGTGGGAAGGCCTATGCACACCAGGGTTTGGCTCACACACACACACACTAGTTTCATACTGTCTTGGCCTGCCTCACCCCTGCCACACCTGAGTCAGCTACAACTGTGTAAAGCACATGGCTGCAAAATACTGCTTTTGAGCTGAGAAGACTGTTTCTAGAGACCTATTCTATTCTGGGAAAAAAAAAAAAAACAAAACAGAAAAAACCCAAAGAACACTCCCAACCAGGCTATTATTTTTTAATTTATTTTTTAAAAACATAACCAAGTGTGCTAGAGAACTGAGTCACAGGCTCAGAGAGTAAACTGCACTTGATGAGCGCTAATCACAGAGCAGGAGAAATAGGGAAAAGTGTTTTTCAGCTGACAAGACAGTCTCACACTCCTGAAACTGCACAATATACTGGTTCCCGATATATAATAGAGCTCCCTCATAATGCAAGGAAGCATCCTAGAAGCACATAGAGCCCTAGAAGGAGGAGAAGAGGGGGAAAAAACTCCATTCTAGATTTGCCAGCCTATGAGAAAGAAGTAGGTAACACCCCTGTACTTTCAGATCCTCTGCTTTTGAGGTCTAGTAAGAGCTTATGAAAAGCCAGTGTCTGTGGAACCTAATCTGACTTAGCCTTTCCAAAAGGCTGAGTTCACACACAACTCAGATCATAAATGAAAGTAAGTTAGTGAGTTATGGCCAGTTGTTCACAAATCCAGCTAGCAACCCAATACAATTCACAGGCTCCATTCACAGAAAGTACCAGATTCTCAGTGACAGGAACAGTAGGAAGATAATTTTTTTCTGCAATCTATTTATGTAGGTCTACCTCTTGTCATACTTTTTTTT
>VXBJ01003851.1:566490-579882 GCA_013400055.1 Nycticryphes semicollaris
TTTTTTTTTTTTTTTTTTAAGAGAATACTCTCTCATTACAGCAAGTTACTGTTCTCATCAGCATGATTTGCTAGAAAAGCTAAAGGGCCCAGAAAAGTACTACAGTTGTTCAAATCCTTGACGACTTCGAGAACTACAAATCACATATATATATTAAGTATATATTTACATACACAGAAACATGCAAAATGGCAAAGGTTCTTGCAAATCTACCCTCTCAAGGCAAGAGGCAGACTGTTAGGAAGGCAAAGTGTGTGCCTTTCTAATTCACTCCTTGACTCCAGGCAGCATCTCCCACACTGCTCCTCCCCATGTCAAAAGGAAAAAAAGTGATGCCCTGGTAAGAGGTAGCAGATGTGAAGCTCAAACTAACACTGCTGCAAAAATTACCACAAAGGTTAGGTGTGGGTATCCAGGGGAGCCTGTGCTACTGTGGAGGAAGAGGTCAGTGCTCCTGCTCCCAGGAGTTCAAGTGACCAGGAAAGGGCTTTTGCAGCAGGCAGAGGAGCGGGGCTCGAATCACAGCACCTCTCACCACTTGAAGCGGATCCACAGTGTTTTGTCTACCTAGAGGATTAAAACTCTGCTGCTTTTTCTGCTAGGGACACACATGCTTCACACACAGCATGTCTAAGAGAAGTTTTATTTCATTTACAAATTGTTTCAGCATGCAACAAAGTACTGATGTGTAAGTATATCCGGTTACAATTTTAAAATTGTTACCTGAGGAGTGCAACCAGCCTCCACAGGGCTGACTAGAAATTACTTCCCTATACGAGATATAACTGAAAATCTTCTGTCAGCGTGAAGGATTATTCTATTCTTGTTCTTTCAGATGGAAAATATCTCTGATTTTCCATTTTCAGATGACACTAAAAGTTCTGGGTTCTGATTTTTGAGAAAACTCCTCAAGAGTTTTAGAAAGGAGGGAGAAAAAAAAGTAAAAAAGGAAGAAACTTGTGTTCATACATTTCAGGAAAACCCAGTGACCAAGCCACCCACACTGTATCCAGATCTTTATGAGCTACAGCTGGCCTCTGGGTCCTGAGACAGCAGTGCTCGAGAGCTGATTCTTAAGAAAGAGCCTCATGCCCAGGTACCTGCCAGAAGCAGCCTTGGTGAGAGGGCTGTTGTGCTCCAGGCTGAACACTAAAAGTGAAAACTGAAAACCATTAACCGTTGCAGCTGCCAACGTATTAGGAAACTAGGAAAGAGATTAACTTGTCCTTTTTCAGGTGCAGTGGTACAAATACGTATTATCTTATTTATGGAATCAACTTCCAAGGAAGTAAAGAATAACCCCCCTTTATAAGAATGGTGATATGGGGTAAGACTGCAAAAGCCAGTCCATGCCACTACAGGACAAATTTTAAAAACCCAACTTCTCTGCTTTTTAAAATTTTTTCAAAAAGTTATCATCTGGCACAAAGCCAGTTACAAACGTAAAGCCTTATATCAATCGGTTGCCTTTTTTTTTTTTCTTTTAAAAAATGTTTGTAAGTAAAACAATGATCTGTAAAAAGTCAAATAACCCTATGTGGTAAATATGCTTTGTTTGCTTTTCATTAGTATTCGCCCACTCCCACCTGGTGAACTTTGTTTGTTCTGTAATTATTTTGTAACAATTAGAATTTTGCTCCTAAAAGAAAAAGTGAAAATGTGCATCTACGCTTCTGTATTCCCTTGACTTCTTTATTTACCCAATGCCTTTTAGAAAAAGTCTGTGCACTGTTAGGCTTGATATCAAACGATATCATTAACTATACCTCAATCACCACTCTAGTTTTAAAAAAGACCCAAAGTAATTTGATTGACAACAAGAAAAACACCGTACTGTGCTATAAAGATGAGCAGGAATTTAGGATTTTCTTTGTAGAAGTATTCGTTAAGGACCTCACCTGAAACCTGGGACATATCTTGAGCCTCATCTGTTTCCATTTTCCTCAAGTTATCTGAGAAGAGAGGAAAAGCCTTCAGTTAATGCAAAATAGCACACCCATACACACATAGAAAAAAGCAAAAGAAAACCCAACCCCACACATACAGAGAAGGAGAAAGGAGGGGAAAGAAAAAAAAAAAACCCAACCCTTTGCTATTTAACTATAAGATTATCTGGGAAGAATAATATATTTTTCTCTTTATTCCCTCCCTGCATACTTGCTGGAGTATCAGACTGGCACAGACCTTGATCCTTTTAAAAACAGCATTACAAAGATTTATAAAAATATCATTACAAGCACAGGAGGACCAAATTTGTTATTTATTGTTAATTTCCTACTGCATAATAACCCAAAATGCAAACTGACTGCAACAAAATTAAGCAGAAAATTAAATGGCCCTGGGTCATTGTAGGCACAGAATTCATTCTCTTGGTTGATCCATAGTTATGTTCTTTCTAATTTACTGAGCATGCATCGATGAACCTTGAGTCAGCTTGGTGACACGCGTACAATCAGCAATCAAAAAACGAAGCAATTTGCTGAAGAATGTCTCATTTACCCAGGCAGGGCTGCATATCTGAGCAGCAACCGCCACTACCTCCATTAATAATGAATACACCTCCAGCCGCAGCAGATGGGCAGAGCAGCAGCTTCAGGCTTTGGCCCCTCGCTCGCCCGGGAGCCCTTCCTTCAGACCGCACCAGCCCAGCACAGGGGAGAAGTACAGCTCCTGAAAATAGCGAAACGAGCCCAGGAGGGAAAGGGAACCCGTGCCTTCCTGTTTTGCTGACAGATGGCTGGCTCCACGGCGTGGCGAGCGATACCGGGAAGCTCCTGCCCTCTGCTTGCGACACACCATCTTCCGAGGAGCCAGCGACCAGTGACCACAAGCACCAGGGAGAAGCGTGTGGAGGGTTAGTGGGGTAGAAACAAAATTCAGGTTTTAAGTCAGAAGGGGACCCTGCAGGTCCCAGGGCTCGAGCGCAGGCTGCAGACAGCTGGTGGCCCCTTGGATAATAGATGTGCTGCCGGAGCAGGTAGTCCCAGAACAATCCGTTCCCCACCTTGAAGTATGGTGTGGGCAGCTGAGGTAGCCTCAGGTGGGGAGGGGACAAAAAGCCTACAAGCTCTTTGTTCAGCCATGTTACGCTAGACCACGTCTTTAGCTGGTGTGGCTAAGCTTCACATCCTACCAAGCAGAGAGGGTGGCTCTTTGTTGTTACTTACAGCTGAGATACCTGCCCCATCAGCCCTGTTTACTGGAATTAAAGATGGTGCCTTTTCTTGAGAGTTGGAAGCAGAGGAGGATGTGGCTTGAGTTCCTACAGAAAGAGTTGAAACCTTATCCTAACTTTTTTAGTCCAACTTCTATATTTTTCTTTTTTCCCCCAAAAAAAGTCTTCAACCTGCTACCCAACAAGCTACAGTGGGACAGAGTAATAGCTGAGGTCACATTTATTTCATAAGTTTTATGGTCTCCTCACTTGCTTCTGAATGTCATCAGTACATCCGAGATCCAATATACTGCTACCCCGCCTTGCAAAAGCTGGCTTCCCTCACCAGGTTTATGCAAGACTTGCAAAAAAGGAGCATGCAGGCTGCAGGACTGCAGACAGACAGGTTGGGAAACAGATTTTGGTCTATGCCGTTTGCAAAAAAAGTTTGGTATTCTCACAGAAAATTCTGCCTGTCGCACAGGTACCATAGCACTGCTTAACATCCAACAATGCTCTCTCTTGCTTTATTCTGCTCTTAAACTTTAATTCCAGACAAGCAATTTGTTTAATGTCTATATATAAGTCTCAGAAATTACTACAGCATGCAAAACACAAAATGCCACCTACCACTCAACAATTTGCATCAGTTCCTATGGGACTGAGGAGCTTTCAATAGGTCCATTTTTAATGAAGTAGTCAGTGGGGAATGCAGCTTCTCTTGCAGGAGGAAAAACCCTACAATGGGAGCCTGCTCAGTTACTGGAAATGTGGTGTATTTATGGCAGGTGGTATCGTACAAGTGCTTGGTATAGTCCCTTGTTTCTGCTGCAAGCATGACTGAACACAAAGGAAGAAAAAAAAGAAATGCCCGTGCACCTATTACTGCCTTTGAGTGTCACCTGGCTACTATTAATCAGTTGATGACTACACATTTTTCCAGAGTAGAGTAAACCTCAAGCAACCAAAGAAAACATCCCAAGAAAATACACAGCAGAAGGGAACCACAATCACACAGGACACTTTATTCCAATTGCACCTGCCTTCCACCTATTGCTAGTGCTTCGGCACAACTGTGGGTGACAAGGGGAGGAGGTGGCAGCCTTTCTGCAACTTAAGCAGCACACTGCTTCTCAGCTGTACTCCCTTCCTGCCTCATTGCCATCCTTGAATTAGGTGATTTTAGGACATTGGGCGAAGCTAATTTATTTCCTGGGGGTGAAACACGGTAAGAAAATAATGCTGGTGGAAAAGTGGTGAGGGAAAGATATTTTTCCCCTAAGGACTACTTAAAACAATTAACACACTTCCTAAATGTAGATTAGGATCCACCAGCAGTAAGCAAATTGCAAAAGCAAAAAAATAATCCTGATGGGTATTTTGAATATTTTGAATCCCTCCCAGGGGAAAATTTTATTCTAACACTATAGCGTCCTGTGTTACCTGGTAAATAATAATGAAATCCCAGCTAACTTCATCTTAGGCTCTTTATCAAAAAAGAATACACAACAGGACCCCCACCCACCCCAATTCCGCAATGATAGCAGTGCGTTGGTTTGGGCTCTGAGACTGTCAAAAGGTTTTTCCCCAATGCACTTGGGCATAATGTGTCTTAGATTAAATTTTAAATGCTAAGAGTAAAATTTACCTCTTTGCCTTTGATATGGTAAATCGATGAATAACAAACTATGCCTTTTTTTCCCCTCCCTTTCCTCCTGTGCTCTAGAAGAAGCAGAAATATTGCTGCTGAATTCCCAGAAAGCAAGAGAGCACCAAGTACAGTCATAAGGATTTGAACCACAGTATCTATTAGATATTGATTTGTAAATTAATAGATCTTTAAAAAAAAAATCTAAAAGAACACTGCTTTAGAAATGTTTATGACATGAAACCCTAAATAGCCGTCCATTTTGGCAAGAAAAAGAATTGCTTTGCAATTTTTCATCATATGCTGTACCTGCATAATCAGATTTATCACTAGCATTAGAAGTGCTAATTTAGGAGCCTAAAGTTAGTAATCAAAAAGTGGATGGGCAGCTGACCAAAGCAATCTTACTCTCAAATGCTGGATGTGTCTAACTCTCACTTATAGAAGGAAAGGGACCAGCACCTAGATGATAATAGCTATTTCTTCTATTTAGGAATCCAAATAACTTCGAAATTTGGCCAACTATGGAAAGAGCTACAAAGTTCCCTTTTTTCAAGTGTTTTCAGATACAGAACTCTAGCCTGTATGGTTTCCTCTTCTGACTCCAAATACCAGATTCACATATGAAGTTACCTTAATGCTTTGGAAAAAGAATCAAATGTTGCAATCTTAATCTAATTAATAAGCAATACAGAAAAAAAAAAAACTGAAAGGCTATGTTGATTTTATTTTAAATAAGAAAGCACCTAACTGACCAAGCTAACAAAAAAATTTTGAGTTATATTAGTTGGCATATGTCCAGGTTTACATGTGACCAATATCCCCTCCTTGCAACTTTGTCTACAATACAACTTGTGCTACATCTTAAGAATATTTCAAAATACACCCCATGAATCACTGAGGTTCTGCTCCATTTATACCTGGTGTCAATTACATCCAGAAGTGGATTTGGGACCTTTTAGAATTCCAGGTGTAAATAGAAAGAAGTCATTGCAAGGTCAAGACTTGCTCATCTTTCAGAATGCAGCAGATTAATTATTTGCAAGTCTTGGTTTATTATTTCATCTCCTGTTTTACAATGCAAATTCAAAAGTAAACCTCCTTGTCAAGAAAATGAATGCTTAGCATTTATACAGTGTTTTGTCATTTCAAACACAGGTGTAAGCATGTTAGTCCTTCTACAAACCCTGCTCTCTTAGGATATTAAAAGATCACGAGATTGGACCACTGATACAATTCGATGGAATGACCTAATCCAATGCTGAAGGCTAGTTATTTTTGTTTTCATCTTTGTTCCCTAGCTACGTAGTACTGACTTCTCTGGGACAACACATACTTCACACTCAACACAAGGGGACCTCACTTACACTGCGGAAATGAAATCACAAATTTTGACATTTGTGGAGCAACTTTAGACTTCAACCAACACTCCTAAACCCAGAGCTGTCTTTCCACCTATGGATAGCTCAGCTTCTGGTGCTGCAAGGGGTCCAGAAATGTACACCACATCCATGTTACCTGACTATTCATAGGTGAGGTGTAGCATTGCTGAGCAGACAGAAAGGTCCCTGAAGGAACACTTCTGCCTTGAGTGCACCCCGCTGGGGCAGGTACACTTTTACATGAAGCCTCAGAACAGAAAATGTGAATGCTCAGGAAGTCTGGAGGGAGGCAGGGAAGGAGGGAAGGAGGGAGGAAGGGAGGGAGGGAGAAGAAATCTGCTGCAAGGGACCTGGTCTTCTGCAGGTGCTTTTGCAAATGCAAGAAGAGAGAGGATTGTGCGTTCTTCAGCAGTGGCAGCTCTGGGTTAACTGCAATAAAACAAATGAGCGAAGAGGCAAACCCCAGCCTTACTTCCACAGCCACGGTGTGGAAAGGGAGATTTCACAACCCTTGCTTGTGCAAGCAGCCCCACAGCAGGAAAAGGGACAACTCACACAGGTCATTGAAGGAGCTGGCCCTAATGGAGCGCTCTTGTGTGAGCACCACTTATCTTTGTGGTCTTTGACATGTCACATTGGATCCTCATCACATAGGCTACAGCTTTGGCAAACTAAGAATCAAAACCAACAACCAAAACCATAAAACTCCAACCCCTTTTACAATCTAAACTAAAGCAAAGCTCCTAAAATGGGTCCTAGATTCAACCACCCATGACATATGAAGAGAAGCTTAATAAATTAATAAAGTTAAACCAGGCTGCAACCTGAAAAACACAGTACAGTTGAACATTCATATCTGACAGAAGCATTTGCACACTCACAACAGGTTAGGAGCGATATGTATCATCATGTATGTGCCATCAGTCTTTTTGTTTGTAAGCTGGGAGTTGCACCTACCTGCAGAACAGACACCACTACATTTCTAATTGCACCAGAGGGTCTCAACCCAGCAGAACAAGCCTCTCACACCCACTGAAGTTGATGAGTTTGAACCAACAACCAAGAGAGAAGATGAATAAAGACACTTCTGTAAAAAGTATTTAACATTTAGTTTCCTCTAAAACAAACATTTTGTTTCCTTTTTGTTTATGGACTTTTAACTTCATATGTGAATGTGCTACATACGGCTGAATACACAACAGGAAGGCTGTTAAATACGAGAAAAAGGTACTATGGATTGCACAACCAGTGGAAATACTTGAAGAAAATTGCTAGAAACCTGCAAACTAGTTTTAATTAAAAGCATCCAATATCTCAGCAAGCAGCTGATAATTAGCTTTATTATTGTAATTTAATATGCTAGACTTCACAATCTCTGTGAATGACTCTACTTTAGAACCATTTTAATTCTATTTTTAATTTCCGCCTCATCACACAGCTCAATGTAAATAATAACTACAAAGATGAAAGGTGGTCCTTTCTGAAAACTAAAAACTGAGAGTCATAATAAGCACTTCAGTGTCCTTGCATTTCTGTTTAAAAAAAAACCTCCAAGTATGTTAAAAGACTGCATTAAAACAGGGAAAAAAAAGGTTAAAAGGTGGATCAATTTCTCCCCCTCTACACTAATTCCATGTTCAGCATTTTCTACAAAGTCTAGGGAGATGTTTAGTTTATTCAGTCATTTCTCTATTCCTGCCTAGTGTAAATTCCAGTTAACTACACTACACAAATTGACAATACAATTATGAGCATACAGTCAACTTTCAATGGAGAGCTCCTGTCTATAAAATGAAGGAAGCACTGTAATTCAACACACAAGATTAAGAAAAGAACTCTGCTAACAGTGCAGATATGAAACATTTATATGTCTGGCATATGTAAAATTAATTTCCATGTTAGTGAACAATTGTGAGGGTGTAAAAAAAGTCGTCTGAAAGATCCTACATAATTCTTAGTTCTTTGGGAATTCTTTGTCAAAGTACTGACAAATGATAAAACGTGCATCTTGTATGCACAAGTGTTTTCTACATGCACTCAGCGTTCTACTCTGTTTGAGCTTTCTTCATGTAACAATCATTAGAGGAGATAATAAAGAAATTGGTTCTTTTATTGACTTTGTGTGGAAGTTAACAGACTCGATATTATTACAAATATGAAAAAGGTCCTTCCTTCATGTTTTTGAATTGTAATCGGATTCATTATGAATTTTTTCCACAATATGAGAAAAATATGAAGGCAATTTTGCTAATTAAGGCCACATTTTATTAACTCATTAAACTCTGTCACCTTTATTCACTAAAAATCAAGCAGAAAAGTGGAATGAATTCGCCACGACAAAGAAAATGCACACATTTCCATCATACAAATAAAGTGACTAAAAGGTGAGGTGTGTAAATTAAGGCACTCAATCTCGGAACACAGCACATTCTCAAGTGGCCAAATTGATCTCCTGGATATTCTTCCAGGGTTCTCACTCAAAAGAAGGCAAGCAGTGCATGCAAAACTGTACTTTTTGTATCTGCATATATATACCTATTAAAAAAAGCACAGGATGTCCTTAGCACGGCACATCTAAATACACAATAGAGAAAACATAAAAGGATCCCTTTATGTCTAGAATTGTTATTGCCAAGTACCCCCAACAATATATCAGTAGTCGATTAGTCCAAATTATAGGAGGTTTCAATAACTCTGCTTCGTGATCACAGAATTGCTTCCTAATTTCCCTTCAAACTGTTCAAGCTGTTACGGATTATTAAAGGACATTATCAGCCTGAATAAGCATATTAGAGATCTGTGTGATTTTTTTCTTTCCCTAAATAAGCCTAAAAATAACTCCTAAAATTACTATAATTGAAATGAATTAGCAAATTTCTCCACACTACATGTTTCAGTTAGCTCACTCTACTTTTGCAAATATTTTGGACCCAATCCACTACGGCCAATTCCAGCTTAATATTGCAATTGTTCCACTGCTCACACTGAGTTGACACAAGCGGAAAAATGAAGCAATGCAGCGGGGAATCAGATCCATCTTACAGAACAAGTTTCTCTTTTACTGAGAAAGCTAGAGCAACTGGGATCAGAAGAAAAAATGGGTATCTTTCACATGAACTACACTTCAAAATAAGTTAAAGAAGCGGACAGTTCCCATTGCTTAAAAAAAATAATGACAATTTCAGTGTGACTACTCTTCAAAAGCTGCAGTCTGAATGGTTTTTTGAGGCATCTATACAAGAAGCATAAGTATGCCATGCAGGTCCTAAACCTGCCCCGTCCTTTCCCCGTGAATTTGCAATGGTACAAATAAAGCTAAACCCAAGAATTTATCTTTTTTAAGGACTGGGACCTACATTTGCAGTCACCACACAGTGCTGGCAGTGACCTGCTCAGTGCAAAAGAAATCTGCAACCTCTTCTTGTTCACCAGTTTAATTAATGGAGAAAGGTGTGTCTTAAAGGAGAACAGTGAGGCAGAGATTCTTGGGCTTTTTAATAAACCCTCAGGGGCTAGCTGTTTAAATTTAGGAATCAAACAAAACTCTTGTTGACTCCCAGTTGTAGTTATGTTTATGTATATATAGATTACAAACATAGGGACTACAAGCCACAGTTGACCTTGGAAGCAGGGAGTTTCCCAGC
This sequence comes from Nycticryphes semicollaris, assembly GCA_013400055.1. Classification (NCBI taxonomy): domain Eukaryota; kingdom Metazoa; phylum Chordata; class Aves; order Charadriiformes; family Rostratulidae; genus Nycticryphes; species Nycticryphes semicollaris. The sequence continues at coordinate 576,319 of VXBJ01003851.1, forward strand.
TAAGTCAGTCCGTTTTGCTGGATAGCCACTAGGGAGATAAAACTTCTGCAACTATTTTGGATAAGTGGAAGGTATTTAAAGTAGCCTCCTGTTTAAAATTTGCCATAATGCCCGACCTGCTTCAGGTGGAGTTCACACTCATCTCTAAATGCTGATCCCCTCCAGCAGGGATAAAAAATAATCTTTTGGATTACAGAAAAGATTTTCCTCTTTTGACTCTTGCATTGAGTTACAAGCATTTAGAAACATCTCCCAAAGAATCATGCTACCAGAAAAACTGATGAGAGTCCTTACCTTCCACTCATCAACTGACATAATGTATTCCCGATATCCATTTAACCCAACAGCATTTGTCCAGCCGCACAGCCTCCTCCCCTCCTCTTTCTTTTCTGGTGGGAAGGATTCTGAGAAGAAAAAAACGTTCCCAAACCTTTCTTTCTGTGTGATTTTATACTTCCTAGTAAAGTGGGGTTTGTCACTCGTGAGGGGAATTCCGGACAGCCCATTACAGTGCCAGCAGCATATCCCACCTTACTATACTCAGAAGGATGACAACTTTTTCCAAAGATCCCATTATTGCTACACTACGTTTTACTACTTTACTATGTTTTCTTTAGTCTAATTCTATTATTTTTAATAACAGTAGAAAGTAATGACTGGTCAAAATGTAATCAAGTACATATGTGAATCTTGAATGAAAAACAATAAAATTCACTACGGACCAGCTCTTCTTGCACATAAAACAGGAGGGGGAAAAAAATTCCCACAAGTCTTCAGTGGAAGTTTTTCCTGACCAAGAGCCACACAATTAGGCTGTGATCCATGACTTTTGATATCCTCTGGTCCTTTTAAGAAAACATTGCCAAAAATGATCTGCCAGAACAACATACGATTCATTATGCCCTTGTTTTCTGTTGCTGAAATACAGACTGGACCCAATTCCTTGTTTTCTGCAAGATCGCGGTATAAGTGCAAGAAGTACCTAAGCTCAAATAAAATATGCCTGGAAATGGTTTTGGCTTCGGAGTTATCCAATTTTAATGATGAGAAACGAGTTTTGTGCTATTGTAAAACTCTGTGGATTGATTCTCCACTTACATTTCTGCATCGCTATGCAGTGGAAGTGGCAAGCAAACCAGGTTTTTGGTATTAAGGTCCACAAGGGAAAGGAAAACTGCTTCAGTAACGCCGAGATAGAGACTATTGCATTTTTTTATTGCGCACTGCATGTAACACAAATTACAAAGGTGTCATTCATGCTTATGTAACAAAACATGCAACCAGAACATCGGAGGAGTGAGCACTGGCAGCTGGGAGCCATGGTGGAAAGTCACAGGTATATGACAAGCTTGTCTCTCTACAGTGACTTCTAAGTATGGGACCTAATAAAAACACAACCAACTCACTTTGCTCACTTAGAGTTAGGTAGTCACCCTGAGAAATACTCAGCTGGGGTAAGTGGTGCACACAAGATCACCATCAAAGCTTCTCCAGTTACTGGGAGTATGAAGGGCAAAGAGAGAAGAGTCTGCCTGTCACAACATTGGGCCAGAGAGATTAGAGGTCTCTGTTTAATTATTTGGATCCATCAGTCCTTCCTGGCTGAGTTAGGACAGTCAGCGCTAATTTGCTTCCCTTGGAAGCTGTACCCAGGAGGTAGAAGACTCTTGCAGGTAACAGTGCATTAGGTCCAAAATCCTGGCTCCTGAGGATGTCCAGCATTGGACTTCCTTCTCCTTGGCTTTTTATCTTAAATATACTTTATTGTTAAGGATATGATTTCTTTTTTTTTTATTTTTTTAAGGTTTTTTTTGTAGACTTGCTGTATGTCAACTACTGAGTTTAGGCTACTTTACTCAAAAAGAAAAAAAGAAGAAAGAAAAGCAGCACATGCATAGTCACCATTATTAATATTTGTGTGAAAACCTTTAAGGTTGGAAGCGAGTCTGGGATAACAGAAACATGAACTAAGGAAAGTGCAGGGCTCTGCAGTATTTTAGACACTTCCTCCATGCAGTTCTGCTAAGGGCAGCTATCATGAGCACAGCTATCAGTTTAACAGTTCTTGGTCTTGCACTTTGCCACTTTGTCTATGCTTAGTTTCTCATGTCCACATGCAGCAGTTTCAAAGAGTTTAATAAAGCATACATCCATCAAACTAAACTTGGTAGAGCTTTGCTATGGATTGTGATATCTTTTTTGGTTTTGGGGGGGGAGGGGGAAGGGGACAGGAAATACATGGCAGTCTTAGTAGTATATGCCGTATTTTTTATTATTTCAAGACAAACACTTGTGAGTTATAATCAAAGCATAGCATGTCAATATTAGAAAGAAGCTTCTTCATGTGAGCAATGACATTTTTTGGAAAAGGGGCATAGCATGAAGTACTACATGCTACTGTTGTATTAACCCATGAAGAAGAATACTGTGCATTTGCATGGTAACATGAACAAATCCATTCTTTTTTATTTTATTTTATGAGAAGAGAAGAGAAGAGAAGAGAAGAGAAGAGAAGAGAAGAGAAGAGAAGAGAAGAGAAGAGAAGAGAAGAGAAGAGAAGAGAAGAGAAGAGAAGAGAAGAGAAGAGAAGAGAAGAGAAGAAAAGAGAAGAGATGAGAGCTAAGGGCAAAAATTTGTTTTGGCAAATTCAGAAGGAACTACATCTTCATATAAGAAAGCCATCCCACCCTTAGCTTTTCTATTTCATTAAGACTCTGAACATCTTAAACTATGTGATTCACTAGCAAGGAGAGAGAGCAGTGTTGCAAGTCACTGCTTAATAGATTCAGATAAAGTATTTCCAAGTATTTGGAAGGAATTTTAGTACTTATTCCTAAATGAAACATAGTACTACGCTTTTTCTTTATATTTCAATGACCATTTATAATATTTAACAGAGAGAAGTATTTCCAAGTATTTGAAAGGAATTTTAGTACTTATTCCTAAATGAAATATATTAATGTGCTTTTTCTTTATATTTCAATGATCATTTATAATGTTTAACAGAAAGTCATACTACATGGTACCCCAGCATGCATATGAGTTACGACTGATGTGAACAGCCACTGAAGCTAACAGAGTGCATTTTTTACAGGATTTGGTCCTTATGATGCAGCTTCCAATTTTAAAGCTAGACTATTAAAGTTTACCAATGGGTTGTTAAGGCAAATGCATGAAATATAACCTGGACTAGATACCTGGTTCATTTCATTTGAGGAGTTTTTTTGACAGCTGGACAGTAAATACAGCATATGGAGGTAAGCTTGGTATCATCTAGCTATTGAAAAGAAAAATACCGTATCAGGGAGCTTGCATTCTAACTTTCGATCCCCGCACAAAGTCCTCTTAAAATATTACTCCCACTTATATGTGTAAGCAGACTCAGTGCAAGGAAAAAAAAAAAAAGAAAAAAAGAAAAAAAAAAACAAAGAAACAACATTATGTTCTTCTACAATGATTTACATAGTTTAAGCCAGTGGCCATACCAATCTAAAAACTCTTGTATTCCATAAAACATCACTTTTCGGAGATAATTCGCCATCATAAGCTACATTCCCCCCCCCC